>CAKNXH010000179.1:453811-501246 GCA_932178445.1 Andricus quercusramuli
CATAATGTTTATCCTTTCCTAAAAATAACACAATGTTGTCTGCCTCCTCTTATCATTTTTTGTAGTTCATCGAAACTTGCAATGCTGTCTTCGTCAGCGAAATCCATTTCTATGATTTTTTGCCGTTTGCACCGTAGCGTGTAATAAACTCTTCAATCTCATCATGCAACGAATTACTTGAACGAAAATGAACGAAAACCACGAAGTAGTATAATACTTCGTGACGAAAACAAACTGTCAGGAACAAAATAAACCCAACCTCACCCAAAATGATGTTCGCATAGTAACAGTTCACGACGCTAGATGGCAACCGGTGGCCAAAGTATTTTGGTAACCGTGGAGACCATTTTGCTAACCGGTGACAGCGTTTTGGTCATCGGTGTTGGGGATTTTGCTCATTGCTTTCGCGCACAGTGCGGAATCGGCCATTTTGGATGTCTGTAAACGGTGGGCAATCGAGGGTTTTGCATGTATATATAAAGAAAAAACTCTTACGCCAATATTTCTTTTCTTTCTTCCATGTAGTAAGTATCTAGTTATTCTACAGTAAGGCCTATATACCAGAATATATACTCATATCCTTGAATATAAAAGATCCGCTACTCCATAATTCACGATTTTTTCTTCACAATACATTATTAAGTTTTTTAAGAACTAGGAAAGAAAAAATGAAAGTTCAATATTACTAACGCATACAAAATTTATGTTTTTCACAATGCGTGATAGGCGGCTTCTCGGTGGATAGGTGGGCTTTTGAGGAATACAAATAAATGAGATAAAAAAGTTCAACGAATATTATAATTTTATTTGCCTTATTAGGTACATTCAAATTCAAGACTGATTTCTAATATACATATTGAGCATTGGAATAGATCCAATGCCTAATATCTGGATGAGCCACGTTTACAAAAACATCTGGAAGTTCAACGAGTGGATTCCAAGCCATTCCATTCCGAGTTAAAACACCAACCAGTTTACCAAGGACAGCTAAAGGTCCACCATCATCAAGGACACAAGAGCTTACGTGGTGACTTCTGTCATAAGTACAAATATGTGTAGGCAGAATTTTAACGTCGTCACCGTAGAGATCTTGACACTCCTCGTTGCTGATTATAGGAGTTGTGGTTGATCGTAAGTGGTTAGGAAGAAATCTCATGCCCCTGGAAGGAAAGGGCAAGAATTTTCAGCAAAAAATCGATAATAATTCGAAAAACATAAATATATTTCGAGTTTTGTAGTGGAAGATTTTATTGAAAAAGCAAGAAAATGCAAATCATGTAAATGCTGTGGGTCAGTTGCTCAGGTGCACAATAGTATAATATACTTGACCAAATCCATTTTAAATCAGGCAGGTTCTACACTTTAAGGCTCTTCAAATGAGTATCGGTTTCGCTTAATCCATATACTTGCAAAAGGATGAATTGTTGAACGTGATATTCTTACCACATAATCTAAAGGCAATAATACCGGTTCGGACAGAGAGCTTTTTCCAGAAAATGTTCTTGCTCTTTTTTGTAATTGAAAATGCAGTGTTTTTTGCCTGAAACCTGTCTCTTGACTATTGTGTACGTTGGGTTGCCGATGTTGCGGGTTTCAGGGGCAAAAACACACTACGTTTTCAATTACAAAAGAAAAAAAGAACTTTTTCCAAAAAACGCTCTCTGTTCGAGCCGGTATAATTGCCTCTAGATTATGAACCTGTATGATCTGAATGGATTCGGTCACGTCAGAATTTAAAAAAATCATCCTCAGTCTGTATTTTTACAGATTTTAGATTTGTGTGTATTTACTTTCTTTTTCATTCATAATATTCATATTTTTCTCTTCACTACCTGACTTCCATTTTTAATGGTTAACAAATTATTGATCGTTTAATTGCACGTCAATTTCAAATAAAAATTACACAATTTGAAAAACTTCACGTTCAAATTATAAAATTGGGAAAATTTATGTTTGAAACTCATAAGAAGTATCTTATAACTAAAGTTGAAATTTTTTATTTTTCATGTTTAGCATTGGACTTGATTCATTTTAAAGAATTGATTTTGAAAATTAACCAAAAGGATATAAAAGTTATATCATTAGAACTTATTGAAATCTGTATGGTATTAATTTTGAAATTATTCGATTTCAACTGATTCAACCAAAACTTTGAGTTTTATATATAATAAGGCAGAAATGAAAATTTAAGAATCAGGCTTGCAATTTTACGTGTTTTCAATTCAAATATTAACGTTCCAAACTTGAACGCTCTATTCATCATCTAGAAAATTTCTATGATTTCATTCAAAAATTATAGTTTTGAATGCGCATTTGTGCAATTCTGAAAATTTTTTAATTTTTGATGCTTTGAAACTAAAGTTTGTATGCTTCGTGAAAATATTTGCATTGCAAGTTCCTAATTTTTAAAGTTTTTCAATTTCAAATTTTGCAATGATGTAGTTTCAAAGTTGAATGTTTCAAAATCTCTGGACAATTTCACTATTAAATCTTTCAAAATTGCATAATTTTCTGTTGAATGACTTAATAATCAGTTTTAAATATATTATTAACTTCAGATTCAGTAGTCTAAATTATTTGGTTTTAAAATATTGAACATTTGAAACAATATTGAAACAATATTTTGAATATCAAAAATATTGAACATTTGAAACAAAACTTTAAAAAAATAATCTTGAATTGAAAGGCTTAATATTTTTAAATTTTAAACATTGCAATCATATATAGTATTCTTCTTTTGCATTCTGCCTTTTTAAATTTCAAATATGGGTAATATTCACGAAACTGTCCACTTTTGCAAGTAAAAAAATAAAAGTTTTAATTGCATTTTTTTTGCGCAGTAAATATTTTTTTTACTTTGAAAGTACATTATTTACGAAAGTGAGTCATTATTTTCAGTACAACCTTGTAACAAAATTTATTATAGACACTTTTTCAAAAACTTCACATTACGGAGCTGACCACTGTATTATGGAGCTGACCATTTGTATGAATGAGTGTGTTTTCATTATAAATAGACTTGTCGATTTGAAAAATACTTTTGATTCTATTTTCTCTTCATATACTATACATTTCTTCAGTATATTTTAATAATATAAAGTGCAAAACAAAAAATTAAGCACATTGGAAGTAAAGTATATAATACTATAAATACTGAGCATGAAAATCAAATTATCAGAGTTTGATGAATAACTACAACTTCAAGTACATTTTTTTATATAGAATGTGGATGAGTAAAATCAATTTCTCCAATATTCGCTGATTTATATTTATTCAAAATAAACTATACAAAACAGAACTTCAACATTTTCATGATTAAACTACACGTGTTTTAAAATTCAATGATAACTCTAGTCATTTATTTGGCCGCTCAAATACAAAAAACAACATTTTTCTAAAGATTATAATACTCTTAATTAGAGTTAATGAGCAATGTGATGATTTATTTAAATGCCTTTATTTAACTTCAAAAATTATAAGTTTATAAGTTAAAACTGAACTTAGTAATTGCAGAAAAGAGATAATAACTTGTTTCTAATTCTTTTTCATACGAAGTTTTTTTGATCGAACTGCTGAGGCATCAAAATTAGCAGATTTTTTTGGTCCTTTTTTATATTTGAGACTCTTGGATTGTACACTTTTTCCCTGAGTTGTAGGTTGATCATTTTTATCATCTGCTTTACTTTTTATTGATTTTATACATATAGTTTTGGATATAGTGTAGCTTAATTGTCCTTTTGAAAAATGTTTGCAAGCTTTACCAGCAATAAGGGTGACGTCCCATGGCAGCGTCAATCTTGGCGCAAAACGCAAAACGTCAAATCACTAGATAATTCAGCCAATGATATTCTCCTAGTAATGCACAGAAACACAGCCGTTGGCTGCAATGTCTGGTGATTTGCGGTTTTGCGTTTTGCGCCAAGTTTGAAACTGCCATGGGAGGCCACCCTAATAAATTTTATTAGAAACCGTAATATTTTCATTATGGAGGTGACCATCATGGAGCTGACATTTACAACTAAACTTACATTTTTCTCTTGAATTTTTTAACTTCTACTTTTTTCCGCACACCGGCAGTTTGTGTCTAGCCTGTAACTGTAAATAAACTCAAAATCACTGATAGACTTCATTTACTTTAAGCGATTTATTGCATTTTGGAGCTGACCGGCTTTTTTGTACGGACTGTTTTGTAAACAAACCATCGCAGTTGTCGAATGATTTCGAGTAAGAAAAATTCCATCGAGCGTCGGTTAGATAGTTTGAGAGTCAGTCTTCGAAATAATGTCAGTAAATGGCGTTTAAATGAACCGCGAGATTTAAAAATCGTGAGAAAGTATGATAAACAAAATTATTTCAAATATGATGTGACAAAGTGCATCGATTTATTTAGAAACTTTAACAGTAATTTCTGTAACATTGTGGCGCACTTAAAAATCAACTATATACTTGGATTCAAATAATATAGATACTGGAAGTTAACATTAACTTAGTGAAATAAATTTTATGGATTTGCGCAAAATATTTTAATTTGGGACAATTACGGAGCTGACATTTTGGATATTTTTTACGCAATATAGTGTAAATATTTATTAAAAGGTGCACTTATTTCGTGGTAAAAAATTGAATGAAGTAATTGTACGATAAAATATTACAAGTCTAAGACCTGGTTTGACTTTTTTCTATGTGTAATAGCCGAAGCCGCCAAGGTGTACAGTTTCGTGAATATTACCCATATAATATCATAAATTTGTCCAATTTTTATGTAAAGATTAGAAACAATGTATCTTTTAGAATTGAAAAATATTTGAATGTAAAGTTCCGAAAATGAAACATAATTTTAAAGGAAGTGTTTACGTGTACCGAAATTTTGGTACAAATATCTTCGAACTACGACTTTGGCTATTTGTACCGAAATTTCGGTACGAATAGCTATCAGATACTATTTTGGGTATTTGTAACGAAATTTCGGTACGAATAGCTCTCACATACTATACTTTGGCTATTTGTAACGAAATTTCAGGAGTAAACTTCCGAAAAGCGAATACCTCCCATTAATTTGAAACTCCGTATGCCTATTCATTTTGAGGTCTGAACTCTGAAGAACTATAAGAATGTCATGTTTTCGCTTAATTTCAGTAAATAATAAAGAATTACAAAAAAGCTTTAAATAGAAGTTGTTGATCTCCTGGAAATACACCTTTTATATAATATAGAGTTTTTCTGAAAAACGAATATTTTACATGACATCCCTACCCCTTTCCAAAGTCTTATGGGGGGAAGGGGAGGCACCTCTGTGACTGGTTACAGCAATAATGTTGGTCAAACCCCTACATCTTTCTAACGTCTAAGGGGGGGGGGGGAAGACATGTCTGTGACTGGTCACAGAAATAATGTAGGTCACATCCATATCCCTTTCCAACACCTCAGGGGGGGGGGGGGCGTTAGAGGTATCAGCTTTTCGAAAGTTTATCCCCGAAATTTTGGTACAAACAGCCAAATTAGTATCTGGGAGCTACTCGTACCGAAATTTCGTTACCCGTAGACACGGCCAATTTTAAAAGGTTACAATTTTAGAATTCTGAATTTTCCTATTTGATGCTTAATTTTTGCTTTTTTGCTTTCAGCAGTTTTAATTTTCAAATGAAAATTGATATATATTTGAATTTCTTTTAATTTTTACTAATTTCTATTTGTTATGTAATGACAATTAAAAATATGATAGAATTTCAAATTATTCGACTTTGAAACACTTAATTCAGTTTTCAATTTCAAATTGTCGAATAGCTTCAAATTCAAAATTATTTCAATTCAGAAGTTTTCGATATTCAATAATTTAATTTTGATCGCATTTAATAAAGAATAATAATTTTTGTTTTCATTTTAATATCAAATGATCTAATTTTCAAAATTCTAATCAGCAAATATTCATTTTTTATTGTTTTTAAATTGTCTATGCTTTTAATTTATTGTCTGAAATCATGTAATTTCGATATTCTTCATTCAAAAATGTGTTCGAAGGGATATCAATTAATAAAATGGAATTAAACAAAATTTTGCTTCGTGTATCATAAATTGAATATGCGTATCTAAACCTGAAGAAAAAGCGTTTATGTATAGCCTTGTTAAATAAATTTAACTTGAGAAGAAGTTTTAAAAATAATATAATTTAGAAAAAACTTGCTGGATAATAGTTCAGAATTTTGACAATAGCCTGTGACTGTGGAACTAAAGAGTTACTTTGTTATAATGTAACTGTAATTCTGAGTATTTTCAAACACTGTAAATTATATTATATATCAATGCATTTTTATATCTTACATTATTACTTTGTGACATCCCCAGCCACTAAGAGTACCATGAGAAAATGCTGGTAAATTTCTGTCATATATATCTATTTTTCGATTAGGTCCAGTGACCACATTAATCGCTGGTTCAATAATGAGCAGAGTAAGACCGTTTTCACCAGAATGATAATTCCAACCTTTTTGTAATATTTTATTCAGTATGTTGTGACTTGTACCATTCTTTTTATGATTTGAACCAGATATCACTTCGTATTTCATGCCAAGAAAAACAAAACAGTGAGCTGCGCTTAAAATCGTAATAGGTGTTATTATACTACCCGCACATATACTAACTCCATTTCCAAGAATATTGACAATATAGGGAACTTGTTCAATTGGTACTGGAATGTTTTCACCAGGATATTTATTTACCAGTCGTTTCTTACGTGAATGAAGCTCGAATGATTTCCCTGCACAGAAATATGAAAATTATGATAACTTTTCCAATGTTCTTTAATTTGGGACGTCAGCTAGCAAGATGGTCGATATTCAGGATCAAACAGTAGTATTAAATACACGTGAGAAGAATTGATTTTTCAATATTTTTGCCGGTAGTCTAGGTTTTATTCTTAAAAAATACTTTTCAAAAGGAACAGTTAAAAAAATTGACGGCACCGGTATTTTTTTACATTCTCATCATTTATGATTGAGAAACCATTGAAATTGTCCGAAATTTGACAACACAGTTTTTCAACGGATCTCAACGTTTTGAGACCCCCTGAAGCCAAAAATCAAGTTTTGGCGATGACGTCTGTCTGTCTGTCAGTCCGCCGGGCCGTCCATCCGTGAACACGATAACTCTCGGAAAAATGAACAAATTAGATCGAGCTTAGGCACAATTTTTTCAGGTCCTAGAAGAAAAAGCAAGTTCTTTAACCAGCCATTCTGGATAAAAATTCAAAAAGTTGAAGCATTTTCAAAATTTTTGAGACCATTTTTTTAAAATTTAAAAATGTTATGTACGGCTACTCGTAGTTCTTAGAAAGCCCAACAATTGATCCTCGTTACCTATTTCTATAAAAATAAAATTACATATCAGGATCGTAGCATTTACAAAATTTAAAATATAAATCGAAAATGAAAATTTTCAGCCAAACAACCCAAGATATGAAAGAAAAAGTCAAGAAGAGAAAAGCTAGTGATGCATATCGATAATTTTTAGATAGAATCGAGATTTTCTCGAAATATGATTAGATGGAATAAACTATAATGGAGATCAAGAATTTGTAATGAAAAAACTCGATCGAGACGAGACGATCATCTCGATTGCGTGATCGTTCGTCTCTCGATGTGATGAGTATTTTGTTCAAGGTTTTAATTTAATCTGAAGAGATTTTGGAAAAAATTTCGAATGCTCGATATGCATAACTAAGTGAAGCGTTGCTTTTTGAAAGCTCTACAAGATTATCATAACAACTTCTTACATTTTTTCGAAGAAATGGAAATTCAAATTTTGATCGCACAAAAAATAATGAGAGATCAAAAATACAATTTTGTGGCCAAACCGAGGGGCCGACCACTCTAGAATCGATTCTACGTGAGCATAATGATTCCGCCTGAGTCCAGCTGATTCTTCGTTGATTCTTCATCGATTCCTTCGTTTTTCGACCAAAATCTTTTGACGAGTGACTGATTCTGAATCGATTCTAAGTGAGGAAAATCACTGATTCCTCCAGTGAACGGCCCCTCGGGCCAAACTATAAATTTGTTTTCAATCACTTCTTGATAGGACGCGTAGTTTTTGTTTTATTCGTAAAAAACGATGATGAAAATAGAAAAATTAAATTTTTTTAGAAAAGACATAAGCTTCGAAAAAAATTAATAGACAACAGTTGTTCACCCAAAAAAGAGATATAAATTTTGTATAATTTACGTTTTGATATAACCCGTAGTTTCTGTTTTAATTGTAAGGAATAACATTACCAATTAAAACTTAAATTTTTAGAAAAATGACACAAGCTACGGAAGAAATAAATCGACAAAAGTTGTTCAGCTGAATTTGTTATTCCTCATTTTTTCATGGGACACGTAGTCGACAATGCGAGATAGGGAAGAATGTCTGAACAAAGGCTTATAGCTTTTTATTGTAAGGTAATTCAGAAAATAATTATACATTTGAAAATATCTATAAAAAATCAAGTGAGTAGCGCCAGTATCACGATGAGAATGTGTACTTCAAAGCCTATAGAGCTTTTAGCAACTTAATCTTTAACTATAATTAATTACTTAGAAAATTCAGAATATTAAGTAGCATATAAATACTGGGATCTAAAAGATATTTTTTTAAAATGTTTCATCTAAGCAGTCCATGTGCAAAGAATAAATATCTGAGCGCAGAGTGCAAAGCGCGAGATCCAACAGACGCGCGCCCTGGGCACGTTCTTCGCGAGCCATGCGCGCGGCGCGCAATTACAATGTGCCTGCGCATCAGATTTTTTTGACAGGTACGACCATTTTTTGTTTACCCATCACCGGCTTTGTAACTATATATTTATTATTTATTTTACATCAATTCACTTACCATCCATTTCTGAAATTTCGATTTCTTGTGATAAACTTTCAACTGCTTGCGATAAAAATACAAAAAAAATTAAGAGACCTAAGTAAATTTTTCTTTCCATCATGCACAAAAAACTATTCACTATGATTTTTGCGTGATAATTGTCTGTTGATACTAAGACACTTTCCACCTTGAAAATAGACCCGAAATTAATTGCAAAATCAGAAATTTCGTAGTTTATATACGAAAACTGTTTCTAATCCTTGATGTCTGGAAAATACTGAAGAAGAAATAGTAGTAAAGACACTGTATCTGTTATACATTGTAAATTTTGTGTAGACATAATTTGAAAAGTGATAAAATAATCAGTTGATAGCATATTAACAGTTTGAAGAGCAATATAAAATTTGAGTAAGCTCTGGAGTTATTTGTATGATTTACCAATAAGGCACATTACTGTGAGAAATAGTGATAGTTTTTTGTTCCAAATCGTCTAAAGGTCACATTGTTTCATCAGATTTGGAAACTCATTATCATTGATTTTCTTTCGAAAAACATAGAATTAAAAATATAGCTCAGTGTAAACTGATTGTATAGAGGAAATACCTTGTTGCTTTCTCATAGAGGAAGATTTGTAATGATCCAAATTTTAAAATCTACTTTTTTGACATATTTCATTATAATTCGACCTTAGGAATTCAGAAATACAATTTTTTCAATTACTCATGTGTGTGTGTGTGTGTGTGTGTTTGTATCTTTTTTCTGTTCACCATATCTTGCAAAGTAAGAGCTACGATCACGAAAAATGGACGAATCGTAGCTCCGATTGATATCCAGGTCTGATAAGATTTTAAGCTAGATATATACAGGGTGTTTTTTTAACTTGAGACAACGAAATATCTCAAAAAATACGCATCCTACGGAAAAAATGTCTGGAATAAAAACTTTTTATTTTCAAGGGGGAAAAAAGATTTGTTAAAACTTACCCCACCCTCAGCCCCACAGGAGGCAGAGGTAGGGGTAACTTTGTAATTTCAAATGGCAACCCCAATTTTTTATCACAGATTCAGATTCTCCTTTACGAAATACGTAAGTTTTATTCGGAAAATTTGTTTCGATCGCGATAGATGGCGCTGCAATTGCGAAAAATGAGATTATTGACACTACTTTTAGCTCTACCCAGGAATAACGACGCGAACGTAGTAGTTGTCTATTCCCTTCCGGGTGCTTAATTTCGGTGAGTCCCCTTGCCTCTCACCATCCATCGGGGTGCTTGAACTTTTGGCAACGGGACAGTAAAAGTGATAAAACTGTCGAAAACCATTCCCGAATGCAGTTGGTTGACGACAGTCGATTTTGGATGTAGACATTACATATCATCGAGTCTCCACTGTCTACAATCCTCGACGTCATTCCGGCCGAGCGATAACCGCGTCTGTCCATGCTTAACGTTTATCCATTAGGAAGGTTGATTGTGTTCATTTGATTTGGGTGTGTTCGTTGCTTTCGTTTGGATTATTGTTGTTGGTCACGTTCGTTTGAGTTGGTTTGGGTGTCGTTGTATTTCCTCATTACCTTACTTCATTACTTTTACAATGGAAATTCTATCTCAGCAACAGAAGATTGAAATGATTCTCATTTATGGAGAAAGAGGCAGGAATATCAATGATGCTCTCACGCTTTATGCTTAACGCTTTCCAGAAAGTGTTCCTTCACGTGCTTCTTTTTATCGGGTTGTCCGAAACTTCATCACTGACGGAAGTGTACAACCGAAAAAAAGGAAGCGTCAAGTTACAGTTACTGGAGTTGATAATGAAATTGCAATTTTAGCTGCAATCACTCATGACCCTCATGTTAGTACTCGACAACTAAGCCGCGATTCCGGAATGTCTCTATCCAGTGTTTGGAAGGTATTAAAACGTAATAATGATCATTTGTATCATATTTCACTGCATCAAGAACTTCATGGAAATAATTTTCAGAACCGAGTGAAATTTTGTCAATGGGCGGTTCAGCAGATACAAGGAAACCCGAATTTCTTTTTTCTAGTACTCTTCACAGACGAGTCGTCTTTCACAAACCATGGTAACGTTAATTGGCACAACATGTATTATTGGAGTGTAGAAAATCCACATTGGTTGCGTGAAGTTGAGCATCAGCGTCCATGGTCCGTGAACGTTTGGTGTGGAATAATTGGAGATCAACTTATCGGTCCGTATTTTATTGATGGAAATTTGAACGGTGAAAAATATCGTCACTTTTTAGAAAATCAACTTCCAATATTGCTGGAAAACCTAAGCTTGGAAGTGCGACACAACATGTGGTTTCAACATGACGGTTGTCCAGCACATTATGCAGCAATTGCGAGGGAAGTACTCAATCGCGAATTCAATGGACGATGGATCGGTAGAGGAGGTCCAGGAAATTGGCCTGCCAGATCACCAGATCATACGGCGACGGATTTCTATTTGTGGGTTATCTAAAGAAACGCGTGTATCAAGAATTGCCCACAACTCGTGATAACATGATCGAGCGAATCAGGTCTGCTTGTGCTCAAATATCACCTGACACAATTCGCAGTTGTGTGGAATTTTTCAAAGCTCGGATTAACAAGTGCATCGAAGTGCGAGGACACCATTTCGAGCACTTATTGTAAAATAATTAATCGAAATCAAGCATCCCTGTGGTGAAAGGCAAGGGGACTTACCGAAATCAAGCACCCCGATGGATGGTGAGAGGCAAGGGGACTCACCGAAATTAAGCACCCCGAAGGGAATAGACAACTACTACATCCGCGTCGTTATTCCTGGGTAGAGCTAAAAGTAGTGTCAACAATTTCGTTTTTCGCAATTGCAGCGCCATGTATCGCGAATTGAAACGAATTTTCCGAATAAAACTTACGTATTTCGTGAAGGGGAATCTGAATCTGTGATAAAAAATTGGGGTTGCCATTTGGAATTACAAAGTTACCCCCACCCCTGACTCCTGTGTGGGTAGGGGTAGGGTAAATTTTAACAAATCTTTTTTCCCCCCCGAAAATAAAAAGTTTTTATTCCAGACATTTTTCCGTAGGATGCGTATTTTTTGAGATATTTCGTTGTCTCTAGTTAAAAAAAACACCCTGTATATATATATATATATATATATAAAAAAGTTGAACAACCACCGCAGGGTACCACTAAGAGCAACTGTCATCTAAAAAGAAAATGTGAATAGCCACCAGTAGAACCGCGGTAAAATACACCTATGGCCACGTCTCACATCCGTGAGATGGGTGGTCACAGGGCACGACGAAATCACAACGATAGGCCGGCGAAACCCTCGTGTATCTTGAGGACACGAAGCGACCCAAGGATGACAGCTCTCTGCATCCATCTCGCAAGTGCCTTGGCATATTTTTGGCACGCGGGTATGGCTTTAAGGTTACGAACCAGTGATAATTTAGCACCTCCGAGAGCACCTATCACAAGGACAATATTTTGGGTACAGTCGTTGCAGCTCTCTTTTAAGGTCTTGATACCTCTCCTCTTTTTCTTTCTCCTTTGCAGTGATGTTGTATCCGGACGGAGCCGAGAATTCTATCACGAATATCGTTCGTTTCTCGAAGTCTTGGAGAACAATGTCAGGCCTCGAGTGCGCAACGGAGACTGCTGCCCGAAAATCGTAGTTCCAGAAAATCTGGCACTTCTCATTTCGGACAATTGACTCTATATCCCGTGGAGCGCTCGGCAGGGCAGGGTCGCGAACAACACCGTAAGAGCGACAAAGGTGGTAATAAAGTACTCTTGGGGCCGCATTATGTCTATAGATATACGTTGTTCCTGCGTGGGTCGGACGCCCCGATAGTATGTGTTCTAGGTACTCAGCGTGTGTATGACACGCTCTGCACCTAACACTGGGAACTTCTTGACATAAAATGCCTCTGTACCTGAATTGAGCCCTGATGATTCGAGGAAAGCAAAAGTTTGCTCCTTCGTCAAGGACTGTTTTTCTACATTTCTGTGAAAGTTTCCGTGCATATGCTTGTCGAGTAGCTCTTGGTGAAATTTTCCAACCTCTGCTTCCTTTACTTCGGCTTTTAGATGTGAAGCATCTAGCTGGAGTAATGCACTTTCTTCACTTCTGATGTTAAAATTCAGGCCAAGGGTCTCAGCAGCTTGCTCCAGCTTGCTCAGGAACGCTCCTTCGCCAATCATCTCGTGGTTTCTGACCATCTTTAGGAGAGGATCTCTGCCATTCGCAACGATGTAAGCTGTACTTAAAACAATTCGGTTATGAAGACACTGGAGATTCAGAAGTCCGCGTCCGCCTTGACGGCGTGAAATGTATAATCGTGGAACTGACGAATTGATGTGCAAGCTTTTATGCATATGCATGATCTTACGCGTGGTGATATCAAGGGCCTTAAGCTCGTTCTTCGTCCATTGAACCACCCCAAACGAGTAGAGTAGAACCGGGACGGCAAGCATGTTAGTCGCAGATACCTTGTTCAACGCCCACAGATTGGAAGACCAAATATGTCGAAGAAGATGCTTGTAACTGTTCCGGAGAGACTCCTTCACTGATGTTACGTCCTGAATGCGGCTTTGAGGCACGCCCAGGTATGTATAGGTGTCTCCAGTGTTAAGATGTCTAATAACACTTATATCCACAAGCTCAGGGTCCTTGGGAACGCCAGTAATCTTTCCTTTCTTCAAATGAATTTTGGCACACTTGTCCAAACCAAAGTCCATCCCAATCTCTCCTGTGTAGTTCTTGACGATATTTATAGCAGTTTGAAGTTTGCTTTTACCAGCGGCATAGATCTTCAGGTCATCCATATAAAATACATGAGTGACCTTATGCTCACGCTGATTAGTGTCGGCACAGAGGTATCCAGGAGCATTTCGTAGTGCGAGAGATAGAGGCAGAAGTGTGATGCAAAAAAGCAAAGGGCTCATACTATCCCCTTGAAAGACGCCCCTCTGGAAGGTGACCTTGTTCGTCGTCAGACGATGATTCCTAGATGAGATGGTAAATCTAGTTTTCCAAATAGGCATCATTCTCTCTATGCACCTCACTATGTGTGGATGTACCTTCAAGCTCTCTAACAGACAGATGACAAGTCTATGAGAGGTTGAATCGAAAGCTTTCCGGTAGTCAATACAGGCCATTGACGGGACGCGCTGATGGACTGTAGCGTCGTTACAGACATACCTGTCAATCAGCTGGTTCTCTCGACAGCCTGCTACACCTTTTTTCGAGCTACGTTGTTCGTACATCTCTCGCCATACAGGCTCAATTCGTCGAAAAATCCTGTCGTTTAGGACAGCTGTAAAGATCTTATGCAGTGTTTTCAAACAAGTTATTGGCCTGTAATTGTCTGGTTTGAACAAGTTGCCTTTTTTCGTTAGGAGTATAGTGCGTCCTAACACACAAACACACACACATATACATATATATATATATATATATATATATATATATTCGGATTCGGTTTTGGTACCTTGTAAATCGAACTGAAGGGCCTATGACAAAGCTACCGAACGCGTCCTAGGTTTGCGGATAGAGGGTCCCTGTATCAAGGGTTTCTGCTGAATATATGAATAAGCAGTCGCGGATAATTGTCCAGGGATGGTCCCGGAGGAATAACCCCCAAGCGAAGGGGTTACAACCGTGCCGAAAGCTGAATGACACCTGGGTGAGGTGTCTCAAACGGCGAACTGAGATACCGGGCGACCTCTCAGAGTACCAGCCTTATCCTTGCACGCGGGGCTCTACAAGGATGGACGAACCCTTTCTCTAGCTGCTCGTGGGAACAACAATGAAACCACCAAAACACCAAAATGTTGTAGATGCGGTTCAAAAAGATCGAACGCGCAGAGCGCCCGACTATGGGTCGAACAAGAATGCCGATCATCCTAGAGTTCGGGGTGCTGAAAATAATTTAGATCAGTGGCGGACTGGGTACCTTGGGGCGTCCGCTGGAAGTCAATGTGTAGGGGCGCCTTCCTGAAAAGCAAAAAAAAAAGAGGAAGAAACCACCATTATTTTTTGTGCCACTTTTATAATGATTCTTTGATTTTTATGAACAAAAATATTTTCCACGGCATAGCAGTCGTATATATTCAAATACATTAGAGTCCCTATATAACAGTTCCCTATTTAACAGACGAGGGGGTCCAAGTGGGCGAGAGAGAAGAACTGCTAGGTCAGCGGAGCAACTCCACAACAACGCAGGAGTGCATGAAAAAAGCGGGCAGTATCCCCCGCGGTTAATCGTTTCATCGGCTTCAGTCATTTTGTCAGTTGGAAATATTTCGCAGTAAATTCGCTTTAGCGTTCAGTTCAAGGTAAAAAAATTCCGGAGGAAAATAAGAGGAAGCGATGATCTTTTCAAGAAAAATACGAGCTGTTGAATGAAGTGAAATTTGGTGCTTCAAAACAGTCCATTTTACGGAAATATGATATCGCTGAGAATACCCAGTCATTTGTTAACTAATCTTCAATTGTTTAAACAATTTTAATTGGTTTAAACATTTAAGAGTATTCTTAGAAAGCAAAGTAAAACATAAAAATATGTCAATCTTTCGAAAAATAGCAACAAAAAAATGTAAACAAAAAAATTGTTTAAGAAATTTCAATTTGTTCAAACATCTACGAGTATTCATAGTAAACAAATTAGTACTTGAAAATATGAAAATTTGTCGAAAATTCAGTGAGAAAATGTTTCTCCTGCTTTTTTTAGATACATACAATATATGCTTGAACAAATACGTCTTATTTAAATAATTGTGAAATTATTTAAAAAAATTATTTTATTGTTATTATTGATTGAAGTACTCATAATGTTTAGAAAATACGTTCATTTCGCGAGTTAGCTGAAAAAAAACAAATATATTTAAACAAATTTAAATTGTTGAAACAATTAAATATTAGTTAACTGGGTATTCTTAATTTACTGATCAATGATTATTTAAATAAAAAAAACGTTTAAAAAGCATCAATAAACCGCAATATTACGTAAAATTCACATTTGTCACTTATGTCACTTATTTTGAACAATATACTAAAACTCGGAATTATTTGTAACATATTATCAGGTTCAAATATTAGATTTCAAAAAGCTGACTTTTCCCCATGTTAAATCAATGGGAAACTTCATGGTTTTTGGGCGACCCGTAAATATTAACCGATTTTGCTCAAATTTAAAGTTTTTTTTTGGGCATTCGAAAAAAACTGGGGAGGGGGGGGGGGTGAGAGCAGAGAAATTCGAGAAAAAAATTCACCAACTATAAATAAGAATCACACTATCACGTACGTACTTAGAAATCGGTACTTTGATAAAGTTTGATTTTCGAGTACAAGAATTGTCACGTTCATTATGACCTCAATCCAAAACGGCGAAAATACCAAGAAAATATTTTTTTTTTGGGACGAAACTTCAACAGAAATGGTTCATACGGCCCTGAATGTTTATGGTTCGGAGAGTCCCGATATAGCCCGAAGGCCATTGAGGGTACCCCCGAGACAGTGAATATATCGGGACTCTAGTGTACTCGCAATAATTACTATTATTTTGCGTAAAACTGTTAATCTCGCTATTAATCTCTTCAGGAAAAAAATTTATTAATATATTAAGAAATTAATCCAACTGTATCCAGTTCAATCCGAGCCGAATTTTCAATCCAAATAAATCCGAATAAATCCGAACCGGGATTGACTTATCAATTTATAGAGAAGGATTTTGAATCCTTTCGTTTACACAGTAATATGTTGCAACATTTAAAGTTTTATGAAATAATTTTGAACTATTTATAGTTTGATAAACCCAGATAATCAATACATTGCTGACGCTGTAAATAATAAGAAAAAATTCTGTTAGATGTAAGAGAATACAATTTTTTCTGTATAGTTACGAATCCTGGAAGCACAAACAAATTAATCCATACAAAACTTTTAATTGCTTTGGAAGTATAATTTGGAACTCATGTACGATGTTATGTATTGATGATTAACTAGATTATGGAGTAAAATATGTTTACGGAGTAATATTTTAATAAATTCCTTCTGCTTTCTCTTGTTTAATATTAAAAACATTCACATTGTTTAAAAAAATGTTTTTAGAGCGCACCCACATGCCTTAGGGGTGCGCCTGTTAGGGTGGGCGCCGGCGGGGTTTCCCGCATCCCAACCTATGGCCAGTTCGCCACTGATTTAGATGGAAACACGACGACGAACCGGCGAAACGCCTACATTGAGTGGACGGATCAACTTAAGAATGACGTGCTAGACTGCTACGATGCCAGCTTTATCCCTGTTCGCGGAGGCTTTATGGCGCGTATGCACACTCTGTGGTGCCAGAAACACCCAGAGCTTAAGCACGTTTCGCATCATTCTTTGCGAAATCAAGCCGACTACCTCCGGAAAAATGGATATGTACGCGGAGCGCTTCCCCAACCGCTGCTTGGTCAAGCTGCAGACGAAGATGAAGCGAAATTAACACCAAGCGCAGAAAGCAGGCACCTTCGGAAAAAAGGTCGCAATTTCAGCACAAGAAGGAACATCAACATGCAAGTTCCTCTAATGCCCCAAGATCTGGCTGGAATGGATGCCTCCCTTCGTGGAGATATCTCGCAAGAGTCCGACCTCTGGACCATCAATTGCTCAGTTTATGGTGCTGCGAGAGCTTTGGCTGATTCCAATTGAAGGCTAAAACCGGCGATGGATCAAAAGACCAAAAGACGCTTGCATCAACTAAACAAGAAAATTAGATGGGCAAGACATTATGCGTCCCGTGTTCAATGTGTGATTGACTACATAACATCTGGCATACCGTTCACGGAAAGGTTTCGAAAGTTCGCCCAAGTACTACGGATCTTGAATCATACACTAAACAAGTCAAAGCTGCTGACAAACAAGCAGCGAATTGTTGACAAAATACGGCTGTTATCTGATGTAAGGAGGAGAATACAGAAGTGGGAGAGATAGATCAGGGAGAATCAACAGTTTCTCGCTGACCAATCGCGCCTCTTCAGCGATCTCCCTGTTTTTGCAAAAAATCCACCAAATCCCGCATATTCACCTCATATTTAAAATCGGAGACGCCCATTCCGCAGTGGCTGGTGTTAGGACGCACTATACTCCTACCGAAAAAAGGCAACTTGTCCAGACCAGAGAATTACAGGCCAATAACTTGTTTAAACACACTGTATAAGATCTTTACAGCTGTCCTTAACAACAGGATTGTTCGACGAATTGAGCCTGTATGGCGAGAGATGTAAGAACATCGTGGCTCGAAAAAAGGTGGAGCAGGCTGTCGAGAGAACCTGCTAATTGACAGGTGTGTCTGTAAAGATGCTGCCGCCCATCAACGCGTCCTGTCAATGGCCTGGATTGACTACCGGGAAGCTTTCGATTCAACCTCTCATAGACTTGTCATCTGTCTGTTAGAAAGCTTGAAGGTACATCCACACATAGTGAGATGCATAGAGAGATTGATGCTTCTTTGGAAAACTAGATTTACCATCTTTGGTTTGGACAAGTGTGCCAAAATTCATTTGAAGAAAGGAAAGATTACTGGCGTTCCCAAGGACCCTGAGCTTGTGGATATAAGTGTTATTAGACATCTTAACACTGGAGAGACCTATACATACCTGGGCGTGCCTCGATGCCGCATTCAGGACGTAGCATCAGTGAAAGAGTCTCTCCGAAGCAGATACAAGCATCTTCTTCGACAGATCTGGTCTTCCAATCTGTCGGCGTTGAACAAGGTATCTGCGACTAACATGCTTGCCGTCCCGGTTCTACTCTACTCGTTTGGGGTGGTTCAATGGACGAAGAACGAGCTTAAGGCCCTTGATATCACCACGCGTAAGATCATGCATATGCATAAAAGCTTGCACATCAATTCGTCAGTTCCACGATTATACATTTCACGCCGTCAAGGCGGACGCGGACTTCTGAATCTCCAGTGTCTTCATAACCAAATTGATTTAAGTACTGCTTACATCGTTGCGATGTAATGTATCAACGGCGATACCACGCTGAAAACACCAGTTCCCGTTAGATCACTGAAGTTAAGCAGTGTTGGGCGCGGTTAGTACTTGGATGGGTGACCGTTCGGGGAATACTGCGTGTTGTTGACCCGTCGTGGGTGTAGTGGACCCACACTGGTAGTATTTATCCACCTAGAAACAATACCCGAATCGGGTAGTGAGGCAATGAACTTTCGAGTTCGAAATGCTAATCAATTTTTTTTTTTTTTACATCGTTGCGAATGGCAGAGCTCCTCTCCTAAAGATGGTCAGAAATCACGAGATGATTGGCGAAGGAGCGTTCCTTTACAAAGCTGCGGAGCAAGCTGCCGAGACCCTTGGCCTGAATTTGAACATCAGAAGTGAGGAAAGTGCATTACTCCATCTAGATGCTTCACGTCTAAAAGCCGGAGTAAAGAAAGCAGAGGTTAGAAAATTTCACCAAGAGCTACTCGACAAGCATATGCACGGAAACTTTCACAGAAATGTAGAAAAACAGTCCTTGTCAAAGGAGCAAACTTTTGCTTTCCTCAAATCATCAGGGCTCAATTCAGGTACAGAGGGGTTTATTTTCGCATGCCAGGACGGTGTAATCTCCACCTTAGCATACCGCGCCCGCATTTTATGTCAAGAAGTTCCCAGTGATAGGTGCAGAGCGTGTCATGCACACGTTGACTACCTAGAACACATACTATCGGGGTGTCCGACCCACGCAGGAACAACGTATATCTACAGACATAATGCGGCCCTAAGAGTACTTTATTACCACCTTTGTCGCTCTTACGGTGTTGGTCACGACCCTGACCTGCCGAACGCTCCAAGGGATATAGAGTCAATTGTCCGAAACGAGAAGTGCCAGATTTTCTGGAACTACGATTTTCGGGCAGCAGTCTCCGTTGCGCACTCGAGGCCTGACATTGTTCTCCAAGACTTCAAGAAACGAACGATATTCGTGATCGCATTCTCGGCTCCGTCCGAATGCAACATCACTGCGAAGGAGAAAGACAAAGAGGAGAGGTATCAAGACCTTAAAAGAGAGCTGCAACGACTGTACCCAAAATATTCGGTACGAGTAATTGTCCTTGTGATAGGTGCTCTCGGAGGTGCTAAATTATCACTGGTTCGTAACCTTAAAGCCATATCTGCGTGCCAAAAATATGCCAAGGCACTTGCGAGATGGATGCAGAAAGCTGTCATCCTTGGGTCGCTTCGTGTCCTCAAGACACACGAGGGTTTCGTTGGCCTGTCGTTGTGATTTCGTCGTGCCCTGTGACCACCGATCTCACGGATGTGAGACGTGGCCATAGGTGTATTTTACCGCGGTTCTACTGGGGGCTATTGACATTTTCTTTTTAGATGGCAGTTGCTCTTAGTGGTACCCTGCGGTGGTTGTTCAACTTTTTTTTAATTATATATATATATATATATATATATATATATAATAAATGAGTTTGAATCTTAGAGACGATCGATTGCCCAAGTTAGAACAACATTTCATGACCTACCATAACATTTTTCGATATTGCAAATATACCAGTACTGCATTTTTTGTAATTGCCCGAGTCTAAAAGTGCTGTGGGTTGATTTATTGACCAACTTTTCGTGGCCATTCTTGATTCATCAATAGCAATTTAGAAAGTTCAAAAGAAAAGTTACATTGTTTCTGTGAAAAAAAATGTGATTTTAATGTGGAAAATAACACTACCGTGAGTTCAAAAAGTGTTAATTGGAACAGAACACATTGATTGACATTTTGGTGGGCTCTCTGATTTTATGATGGAAAGATTTTCGGTAAGAACTAAACACAAGCTTAAAAAATATTGAAAGTATCTATTTCTTTTCTTTTGTAATGGAAAAACTTCCCTCTTCGAGGAAGGCAATTTATTTGATACCTATGAGGAAGCAAAATGGTCATGAAAGTAGCACAAATGAATTCACAAATAGTGGATACATCCATAGTATTTTGTGGTGGTATTTAATATTTGTTATGATTAAATTATTTTTCAAAAGCAGAATCTGCCAATCAGACAGAAAATGTGACCTATGAGTAATAAAATACAAATAAAACCAAAACATTTCATTTTTATTTAAGAAATACTGTGACATTCCTTTATACAAATAAAAATATTTTTAAACTCATTATTATTAAAAATTAATTATTTTATGCCGTATAATATTCATTAAGCAAATTTCAGTTGTTAATGATTGATAGAAATGAGTGATTTGTGCTTAAAAACTAGATAGTTGAGATTATGAAAAGTAAAAATGTAAGTCAAGGCCCAAATAATAATTATCACACATAATATTCATATTTATTGCAAAGACACATTCTTTTGTTACGTAATTATATAAATACCACGAACTGCTAAGCGAAAGTCAGTTGATAATCAACAAAAATGAGCTTCACATGCTCATTTTTTTCTCTCATTTCGAGTATTGTTGCGTGTCTAGATGATTTCGTTTTTCGATATTTGAACAAAATAAATTGTGATGAGTGGGTCAGTATAATAATAACTACTTTCATTGTAATTTTTCTTATTTCACAGTGCCTATTAGTCACATAAAATGAAATTTGTACTTAGTGGTGCACGCATTAGGTTAGTCATGACCGAATTGATATCTTCACTAATTCCGGACGCTCACGACCAAGGCATGACCGACTCCATGCACTTTGAAGCCTAAGCGCTCTGAAAAATTCGGATTAGAGAATTGTAAAACATTTTGTATGTTAGCACACGGGCACCTAATTAAAGCGTCAGCGCATTTTAAATAAAAAATCATTAGGTATACTCAGGAAATCTCACAAGTTTTAAGAATTTAACGTTATGTTTGGGGTTTCTCAACATAAATGGATCATATTTTGAAAGAAAAATCATCAAGTATTGATCTCCTGGGAAAAACGGTCCCATTGAAGGCGATTGAATGCAATCTGGATCGTATATACTTTGAATGCGACATTTTGATAAAAGCTAATAATTCACAGTATTGGCGTTGAATTATTTCCAATTGCATTTTATCGTCGATTGGTTTGAATTGTCAGCCAATCGTAGCTTAGAAGCCGTCTATAAACTACATTACCAATTTGAGGGGGAAGGGGTCGCGTCAAAAACCCCGCCCCCCCCCCCCCCCCCCCCCCCCCGGCGTAGGTCTGCAAAAATAACTTTAAAATCTTTGATAACGCTTAGCACGTTTCCTGATGACAAATTTTATTTTATTTTTTGATTGGAAATTCAACTACTTGGTTGAATGTTGAACTTCTTTGTTAAAAATCCATTTTTTGTTGAAGATTCATCATTTTAGTAAAAAATTTATCTCTTTGTTTGAAAATTTTAATATTTTGTTCATAATTCAGTTTTTTCTTCTCCAAGGTCTATTTCAACTATTTTAACTTTTATAATTAATTTCAAATCATTCGTGGTTAAAATAAATATTACATTTTTGGTTTACAATAGATTTTTTTTGGTCGAATAAAATTCGACTCCTTGGTCAAACATTGAACTACTTTATGAAAAATTCATTTCAGTTTAACTATTTTGTTGAAAATTAACGTTTTCGTTAAAAATTCGAATTGTCGAGCTTAAAAATCAACTCTTTTGTAGACAATTCCTCTTTTTGTCTTGAAAATTCATCTATTTTGTTCAAAATTCGACTTTTTTGGTAGAAAATTACACTATTTGGTGGAAAATTCTTCTTCTAGTTTGAAAAAATAACTGTTCAATAAAACATGTATCTTTTTTTTTGCGGAAAAATGAACAGAATAAACGAATTTACCTTAAGTGAAGTTCAATCGGGATTATATGAGTCGTCTCGTTCGAATAGATCATTATACGTAGTCATACTCGAGCTGCTTGATCTGATCACACTTTTAAAGCTATATTTGAAAAAAGAAAAAACTTTCTGCCGCTCCCACCTACCTGAGTAGCGCTGCGCGCTTCCGAATTCATTATTTTAAATTAGACACTATTTTAGGGGTTTTCCACTTAGGAAAATAAAAAAGAAACAGGACATTTGAATTGGGTAGGGAGAGAATGATCTATTCGAACGAGACGACTCATATAATCCCGATTGAACTTCACTTAAAACCCTTTCAGTCACAGAAGCCTATATATAGGCTACCTGATTTTTTTTATTTTTCTCGTCATTTTTTTACATTTCATTAAAATTCCTGAAATTATTTGCATTTTTAGTTACTTTAGTATTGAAAGAACATAAAAATATAGTATAATTAATCAAATTCTTTATAATATTGAATATATGAATAAAGAAACATAAAAAATGCCGTGAATTGCGTGCCTGAAAGGGTTAAGGTAAGTTCGTTTAATCGGTTGATTATATTTCGTCGTCTCGTTCTTCTAGATCATTATACGTAGATTTTTAAAGTATAGGATTTTCGATTTGCAAGGAATACAAACCTTCTTTATGAAATGTCTTTAATAAACACATGAACATAAAGAAAAAACTCTACTCTAGAGTTTTACATGAAAAATTGTTTGTGCAAACAACTGCAAGAGCAACTAAAAGGGCAATTTATGTATATACTCAATCTGCACAGACGAATATAATGAATTCGGAAGTGCGCAGCGCTACTCAGGTAGGTGGGCGCGGCAAAAAGTTTTTTCTTTTTTCAAATATACTTTAAAACTGTGATCAGGTCGAGCAGCTCGAGTATGACTACATATAATGATCTAGAAGAACGAGACGACGAAATATAATCAAGCTACTTGGTTGAAAGTTGAACTACTTTGTGAAAAGTTAATCTTATGTTTAAGATTCACTTCTGTGGTTGAGAATTTAACTGTTTTGTTAAAAATTCATTAATTTCTGCAGCATATATATATAAATATAAATATATATATATATATATATATATATATATATATATATCTACAACTAGTAACATTTTTTATTGTTCATAAACTCTCTCGCTTTATTCTTATAACAATTTTTATGAATAAAATCCTTAATGAGCATAAGGCGATCCATTATTCATTCACAGGGTTTGAAGCAATTAATTTTTTACGAATCTACTCTTCCTTGAATGATTGCACATTCCTATGAAAAACTAGAAAAATATACAACCGTGAAAAAATTCAAGAATCGAAAACAGAATTCTGTTGGAGAGTAGCGCGTGAGGACTCTGAATATGCATAATTGATTTATAGCCCATCGCATCATTGTAATTTAAAAAAATCCTATTTTTCTTAACTTTGTGCGAACAAACAGAAGGCAATATCTTGAAAATGGAAAAAGGCTACATTACGTTTGAAATTCAAGAATAGGGCTATATTATTGTTTCAAGAGAGTTAAAGATGTTACATCTTCACGTTATTCTATTGAAATCGTTTATTTTCCACTTTTCCCATTTGTACAACATTTTATTCTAATCAATATATGTCCAATATGGAAAATTAGGAAAATATAGCGCGTGAAGACCCAAAATGTGTATAAATAATTTGGAGCCCATAAACTCCTGTCATTTTAAGATTGTAAAAAATTCTTATTTTTCTCAACTTCGTTCAAACAATCGGAAGACAATGTTTTTAAATTGTAGACGGGCTACGTGACGTGTTACAGCCTTCCTATTGTTTCAATAGAGTTAAAAATGTTATCCAATTTCGTGGTTTTATTAAACTTTTCTATTTTTCATATTTTCCATGTTTATAACTGTTTTAAAATTATAACATACACAGTAAATCCCCAAAATATTATTTATCAGGATTGGGATAAAAGCTTTGCAAATAATTGACAACTACAATTATCCGACGACGGATAATTTTCATATTCCCCGTGATAAAAATTATCTGCCGTCGGATAATTGTAGGTTTCAATTGTTTGCAGCGTTTTCATCCAACTTTAGATAAATAACATCTCTGGGATTTACTGTGTACAGCACTAAATAATATTATTTTTAACAAGCAATTAGTTTTTCACTGTGGAATCAGAAAATATCTAAACTACTCGAATTAGTAGCTAATCGAATCTGAAAAATTTCATTAGTAATTAGTTCAATTATACCAATTTTGATTCAGAGAGACCTCAAAGTATCTTTTCACACCAAAAAAAGCTATACAATTGAAATAACCTTCTTTAGATACTCAGTCGCATATGTATTCAAGCTGATTGTCATTCAAGGCAAATACCTCTTACAAAGTTTTCTAAATAATGGCAATTTTCTATGGAAAATAAGGAAAATGTACAACCAAAAAATTGTAAATATCGAAAGCAGAACTCTGTGGAGAAGAATTAGTGAAAATATGTATAATTTATTTCAAGTACATTGATCCATTATAATTTAAAGAGTGTAACGAATTCTTATTTTCCTTAACTTTGTTAAAACAATCAGAAGGTGATGTTATCAACAACCTTTTTTGATATAATATGTACAGTGCTAAGTTTATTTACTTATATTAGGTTTCTAAACAAACACACTTTTGAAATTAAACATAACAAAAACTTATTCTATCTTAACATTGTTTTGCATGATGACGTGATGTCTACCTAAGACATCTATTTACTTAATTAATTTACTTAATTTAATTAAATTGATAAAAAAAATGATTGAAACAAAAACTTACCAGGATTTCGAAAAAATAACTTAGATAATCGTAATCAGGGGAATTTTTCTTACCTTTTGAACAAAAGGTATCTTGGGGATGTATGAGTGCAAACCGAAGTGTTAATGGCGACTCAATTTTTTGAAGAAATATTTCTTTGGCATTTATGGTCTATTGTTAAATACAGACTTTATACTCAACGGACTCAAGTTCGGTTCCTGCTGGAGATCGATTTTTCATCGAATTTTTCTGATTTTAGTTCATCAAGATTCAAATTTGTTTATATTAAATATGTTCAATGATAAAAGTGTTACTTATTCTAGGCTGACAGAATACTATTATTCATGTTGAGAATATGTATCAAAATTGAAGTACGAACTACTTTATTACCCTCGCGTATGGTTTAGGCCAAAGAAATATTTATTCGAATCAGTGGGATATTTATTTGCTTCAGATATTCAATAATATGATGTGGAGAAATAATTCTTGAAGCCTATAGAACATTTGCTTGACTTTGAAATGAATTTCATTTCAACAATTCTCATTTCCAGAGTTTCAAGAAATATTAGTTTCCATTCATTGGACATACATTGGGAACAATGACAAATTAATTTGGATTGAAATGTATATTTTTGTCTTTAATTGATATTTCTTTGATTCAAAGAAATATTCCCCTCCAACCAATCGTACTTATGAATCAAATTGTGTCAACCTAATCCTAACAGAATTTCTTTGGCAGAAGTAAGCCATTTTTTTCAAGTAAAAATTTTCCAAATAATCAGGACTTTCACATTCTTCAGCTAAGTAAACTTCACTTCGTACAAGCAACCTTTTTTCAGTGCATGTGTAATGCATTTACCATATTACGCTAATTATTTCAAATTAAATTATAACGTATTTTGAAATTCAGATACATTCTTATATTAAAGGTATATCATTCAAACAAAATTTTCAACAATGTTGAAAATGTAACTATTTTTGGTTGAGTTTTCGTGCTTCTTTTTTAAATTTCACCATTCATTTGAAAATGCATCTTTTTAAGTTAGAAAATAAACTATATGTTTAATGATTAAACCATCTCGTCAGAAATTGAATTATTTTGTGGCAAATTTAAATATTTGATCAAGTTTCCAAAAGAAATATCCATTGAAGGCTTTTCAAATACGAAGCGGTACTCATTTTTTAACAGAAGTGTGTATACAGAGGGAAAAAATGTTTACTTTAATAACTTCTGCGTGAAATGGAATTTTTAAGTGTCCAGGCTAGTTGAGTACACCAACCGAAAATTTCATTCCACGCAAAAATTATTGAATTAAACAGCTTTTCCTTCTGCATGCACACTTTTATTCAGAAAAGAAGTACCGCTTAGTATCTATTAACTATTCCATTATAGAATTATTTATTAACATGAGGTGATTGAATTTGTACTTCAGAGCTTGTATCAATACAATACAATACAATAAAATACAATAATTTTCAGCTTCTTCTTGCTAGTGAGATAGTGAGGACCATTTCGCTGGCCCCACCACCCAAGCATATTCAACTTTTTCTGGGCCCAATATTTAGTGCAGAATTTGTTCAAATTTGTTCAACCAAAATTAGAATTTGTGCAACACTGAAAGTACCAGATAACTCAAAAAAACACTGGCGGGGCCAGCGAAACGTTTCGCTGGCCCCGACATTATCCAAAATCAACTTTATATGAGCGTATTATTTTCGTCTTAATTTGTTCAAATTTGTGTAACCAAAACCAACCCCTAAAAACTACCCCCTATGCGGTCAACACTATGGCGGGGCCAGCGAAACGTTTGGCTGGCCCCGACATTATCCAAAATTAACTTTATATGAGCGTATTATTTTCGTCTTAATTTGTTCAAATTTGTGCAACCGAATCCAACCCCTAAAAACTACCCCCTATGCGGCAAACACTATGGCGGGGCCAGCGAAACGTTTGGATGAGCCCGAAATTATCAAAAATCAACTTTATATGAGCGTATTATTTTCGACTTGATTTGCTCAAATTTGTGCAACCCAACCCAACCCCTAAAAACTACCCTCTATACGGCAAACACTATGGTGGGGCCAGCGAAACGTTTCGCTGGCCCCGAAATCATCCAAAATCAACTCTATATGAGCGTATTATTTTCGCCTTAATTTGTTCAAAATTGTTCAACCATTCCAACCCCTAAAAACTACCCTCTATGCAGAAAACTCTATGGTGCGGCCAGCGAAACGTTTCGCTGGTCCCGCCATATTGTTTGCCATATTGGGGTAGTTTTTAGGGGTTGCATTTGATTGCACAAATTTGAAAAAATTAAGAACAAAAATAATACGCTCATATAGAGTTGATTTTTGACAATATCGGTGCCAGCGAAACGTTTCCCTGGCCCCGCCATAATGTTTGCCGCAAAAGGGGTAGTTTTTAGGGGTTGAAGTTGGTTGCACAAATTTGAACAAATTAAGACAAAAATAATACGCTCATATAGAGTTGATTTTGGATAATGTCGGGGCCAGCGAAACGTTTCGCTGGCCCCGCCATAGTGTTGGCCGCATAGGGGGTAGTTTCTAGGGGTTGGATTTGGTTGCACAAATTTGAACAAATTAAGAAGAAAATAATACGCTCATATAAAGTTAATTTTGGATAATGTCTGGGCCAGCGAAACGTTTCGCTGGCCCCGCCATAGTGTTGGCCGCATAGGGGGTAGTGTTCAGGGGTTGGTTTTGGTTGCATAAATTTGAACAAATTGAGACGAAAATAATACGCTCATATAAAGTTGATTTTGGATAATGTCGGGGCCAGCCAAACGTTTCGCTGATCCCGCCATATTGTTTGCCGTGTTGGGGTAGCGTTTAGGGTTTGGATTTGGTTGCACAAATTTGAAGAAATCAAGACAAAAATAATACGCTCATATAGAGTTGATTTTTGACAATATCGGTGCCAGCGAAACGTTTCCCTGGTCCCGCCATAATGTTTGCCGCAAAAGGGGTAGTTTTTAGGGGTTGAAGTTAGTTGCATAAATTTGAACAAATTAAGACAAAAATAATACGCTCATATAGAGTTGATTTTGGATAATGTCGGGGCCAGCGAAACGTTTCGCTGGCCCCGCCATAGTGTGGGCCGCATAGGGGGTAGTTTTTAGGGGTTGGATTTGGTTGCACAAATTTGAACAAATTAAGAAGAAAATAATACGCTCATATAAAGTTGATTTTGGATAATGTCGGGGCCAGCGAAACGTTTCGCTGGCCCCGCCCGTGTTTTTTTGAGTTATCTGGTAATTTCAGTGTTGCACAAATTCTAATTTTGGTTGAACAAATTTGAACAAATTCTGCACTAAATATTGGGCCCAGAAAAAGTGGAATTTGCGTGGGTGGTGGGGCCAGCGAAATAGTCCTGAGATAGTGTGCACTGCATAAGCTCCATCTCGATTGTCACTTGCCTCTTCACTTTCCCTCTTCCAAATTTTAGAAAAATAAAGTACTCCAAGTGGTTTTCAGAGTAGAAGTAATAATTATTATCGTTATATACAGATACGGTATAGCTTGAGTACAGCTGAAGTATGGGATATACTTTATCCATACTTAAGTATGGCTGAAGTATTGCATGCATTATGTGTACATTTGTTTTCAAATATATCTTAGCAACGGGATGCAAATTAATGCATTGTTATTGACTGATCGTCCGTAAATTGAAAAATATCGCGATATTAATAATTTGGCGAGGAAATAAGTAACGAGTATTATTCGTCAGTTGAATAAAAAAGCTAGTTGATAGATTTTTTTTTAAGTTGAAAAAAATTCGTGCCATGTTTATATCACGAAATCTACTTCGAAGTTAAAATTCGAACACTCGTTTTTTGACTTAATGCAGAATCCTCAAAACATGCAGATGTAGTTGGGAAGCTCACATTGTCCTTATTATCATCTCCTATGTGTGGATGAGAGATCCAGTTATTTGCTGATTCGTAACCATAGCAGTATTGTAACATGAAAAAACTCGACTACATTTTCATGTAAATGAAAGATATAATGTTATATTTTTAGTGATATAAAGAAATATTTCACGTTTTATTTAATTTGAAAGTTGCAAAAAATATATTTTTTTTTCTGTGAAAATCAAGATTCTGAATCCCTAATTTTATTATTTCCTCTCTAAATCCGAATTAGTAGAAATTTTACTAATTCAATAAGTAGCATTGTATCTGACTGTTAAATTAGTAATTTTATCACTTTCTACTATATGAAATGGTAAGATTTATGTTACTAAATGAATTAGTGAGGGTATTTTACTAATCTGTTTAGTAGTAACAACTTACTAATTAGAAGAGTAGAAATGAATTGCTAGTGAAACATAATTTAACAATTTTTAAAATACATTCTGCTGTTTTTTGAGTTTTGATTAAAAAAGGTTAATGTTTTGTCAATACACCATCTATTTCTCCAATGCAGCTTAAATGTGAACTCGTGAAATTGGTTAGAATAACTATAGCTATTGTTCGTTCCCAAAATGTTCCGGAGTTCGTGAATAAGTGGATTCTGGTGGCAAAGAGTGGGTTAGAACAGCAATTGATTTCAGGGTGAATCTTTTATCTTAGCTTCTTTAAAATGGGTAAGATTTTGTTTAATATTAGTAATTAGGTAAATAGTTTAAAGGGAACTGGGAAAGTGTCGTTGAAGAAAGTCAGGTTAACTAAAATTTATTTTCAGAAAAATTCAAGACCTTCGAGGAATACAGTGTGCAAAAGTTGGCTAAAATACTTGAAAACCACTTAGATTTAGACACTGTAACGAAACTAGAAGGTATAAAAAGCAAATATTCACACATGGTAGTCGACGTACCATATCGTAATCAACTAACAGTTTGAGAAAGGCTCTATTTTTTATCTCTAACTTGCAGAAAACTCAGTCAACATACATTTAAAGATACGTAGATGTTCAAAAAATTTTTTAAATCAATTTACAACTTCTGAGTCGGATTTTTGGGTTAAAAAAATTTCATTTAGTTGTTGTTACGGATAAAGAAGTTGTTTTAAAGAAGATTTTAGAGTATATTTTTACGTTTTAGACTTACGCTTTTGAGGCATCCCTTATAATCATCAGATCTAGTTTTACTAAGGCACACAAATTATTATCTAACCTAAATTTTAAACAGAATCTAACACTCTTTTGTCTTCGAACAATCATTTTTTGAACTACCTTACTGTTAGACTGCGGATACATTAAAATAAAAGTATCTACATAATTTAAAGCGTGCAAATTTTAATTTAGTGTATTTGATTTTTTAAATTAAAATGCATCTATTATAGTTTTGTTTGAAAATTGATCGTTTTTAGTTCAATATTCAAATCTTCATCTTCTTCATTGATAATTCAACAGCTTGTTTGCAATTTTTTCTCTCGCTTGACTGAAAAATCTTTTCAAGTTGAAAATTCAACTCATTTTGAAAAGTAGTTTTTTTGTCGAATTCAACTGTTTCTGATTAAAAATTAATCTTTTTTATGTCAACTACTCAATTTTCGTTCAGAATTAATCTTTTTCGGAATACAAATTTAATTAATGAGTTAAAAGCTGAACTCTTTTGTTTAAAATTAATTTTTTTGTGCAAGATTCATCATTTTAATTAAAAATGTATCTCTTCGGTTAAAAAGTGAGCTATTTTGTTGAAAATTCGTTTTTACTTTAATAGAAAATTAATTCTTATTGAAACTGAAAATGTAATTATTATAGTCGAATATTCCAACATTTTATTGAAAAATCCATCTCTTTAGTTTAACATAACGCAAAATTTTAAATGAAATCATTCAATTTCAGGTGGAAAAATTATAATTTTTAGTTGAAAAATCAACTATTTCAGTCAATGGTTCACCATTTTAGTTGAAAATTCAACACTTTGGCTAAAAATTTGCTTTTTTCTGGAAAATTAATTTTTTTAACTGAAAATTCAATTATTTGGTTGAATGTTTGTCTTTTTCAGTTGAGATTTCTTCTATTTTCTTCAAAATACGAATTTTTTGTATAAAATGATTTTTTATGTTTCTAAATTAATCTTCTTGTTTGAAACTTTATCTTTTTGGTGGAAAATGTAAGTATTCCAGTGAGTATTCATAATTTTAGTTGGAATGTCATCTTTTTGATTCAAGATAATAAACTACGTGGTTAAAAGTTACACTTTTGTTAAAAATTCATTTATTTCAGTAAAAGATTCATCATTTTAGTTCAAACAGTTTTTTTCTCTGGAAAATTAATTTGTTATGTTCAAATTTAACTATTCCATTTTTGGTCGAAAGCTGATCTTTTTTAGTTCAAAATTCAACTGTTAACTATCAAATAAAAATTTGTTTGAATTATTATTCAAATTCATAGACTTCATAGACAAATCTAAGAAATGATTGATTATGTTTTTAGTATTATTTGGTTATTTAAGTATTTAATGGTGCTATTATATTTGAGAATATTTTGTAATATAATTTGTTAAAGATTCCTAAATTAAAAATATTGATTAAATCCCCAGAAACTGAAAAAGAATTTATAATAAACTCGCGAAACTGAGGACTTTTTCCGAGTCGATTGAAAAAAAGAGAAATATTTGAATGGCTCCGTACTATAAAAAATTATTTAACAAAAAACTTGACATGTCTGGATAGAACTTGAAATATCCGGAATCAATCAAAGACAAGTGTACAACTGTAAAGCCGTACATTGTATGGTGCAAACTCACAAAGCTCTCCACCAAGCATTATATTATATTTTAATAGTTATATCTAGCTAAAGGAAAAACAGTTACGACTTCGCAGTTGTTTTTGTCTTGTAAAACCTGTTAAGATTATTAATATTCTAGTTTTAATTATTGCAATAACATGTTTTCAATTTGGATTGAACTAACTTGTTTTTTAATCGGACCTTATTCGACTTTAATAATAGAATAATATATTTGAATAAACTTCTCTTCGTTGAAAAAACAGTTTTTAAATTTACTTGAGACCACCCTTTGAAATAGTAACCAGCAATACATTTACTAATTAATTTAGTAGTAGCATTACCAATTCCTTTAGTAGATATAGTTACTAATTCATTTAGTCAGTTATTCTTACACATTGAATTAGTAGATTCTTACTAATTACCAGTAAACGAATCGGCGCTATTTGAATTAGTAGAAAACTACTACCAATTAGTAGTTTTCTACTAATTCAGATTAAGAGAGTCAGGACTCGAATACTTTAGCCATATTTCATTTATACCTTCAACATATTTGAGTTATACGTCACAGATATACATCAGCTGTACTCAAGCTTTATATCTAAGATATACTTTAGCAATACTTTTACTATACTTCAACTATATGTCATCATACTTTTAATATATTTAAACTATACATCCACTATATTTCATTCAAATATACATATAAATCATTGGATCGTCTCATGTACCATATTTTTACTATACTGAGAGAGGTTCGGTATATGATTTCCCAGATGTTTTCCTAGTTAAATCCCATACTAAATTTCTTAATCTGTGCTAAGAGATCACTTATATATGTCCAAGAAAAGGTTATTTACTTTATTATTACTTTTTATATTATTCTGAACCTCTTAACCCATATGAACCATTACGGTTATGGCACTTTGCGAAATTCCATGATTACACAGGCCGAGAAAATTTAAACCCAAAGACCAGACTATGTGGCCCCGCAGGATTTTGATGTCCTAAAAACGAATCCGTTGTCTAAATTTTTCCTATACGTCATATTTTTGAGATATCCTAACCTAAATGTGCAAAAATGACAATTTATAGCCAAAGTTGAGACAATATAACACGATCAGCAATTTTTTTGTCTACAAAAACTGATCACAGAAAAAACTAAGAATAAAATTTGTTGCAGGAAATTTTTCAGAGAGATAAAGTTTTGCTCAGCCAACTTCGCGTCTTTCAAAACACATGTGTTTGTCATGGAATAAACAAGAAAGTTTAACCGATATTTGTGTAAAGTTTATCCTGTGAAGTTAATTTTTGTTGCAAAGAATCTTTCGTCGGAAATCGATGTAAAGTTTATCTTCTGTTTCTTCTGTGTTAACGCCATCCTTTAGTACACATTTTTACCTTTCTGTTCCATTTTTGATCAGCCTGAACCGTTTTTTTTTCTGTGATATGACACACCAACTATTTCAGTTTTTCCTTGCCTTGCATTTTTCCACAATGCATTGTGGAACTGAAATGGTTAATGTGCGATATCTCGGAGAAAAAAAAACGGTTCAGGATAATAAAAAATGAAAATAGAATATGAAAATGTGTACTAAACAATGACGTTAGTAGTTTTTATGAAAAAATTACTGATCGTGTTATACTGCCTCAAATATGGCTACACATAGCCATTCTTGCACTTCCAGGTTAGAATATTTCATAAACCTAACGTATGGAAAAAATTTGGATAACTGATTCGGTTTTAGGATACCAAAATCCTTCGGAGTCACAGTCCGCTCTTTGTGTACAACAAATATGTCAAAATTTGAAAGTTCAAAAACTTCTCTTTTTTCCGGTCTTACGGTCCAATAAAATTAATAATCCAATAAAATTTATTGGACCGTAAGACCGGAAAAAAGAGAAGTTTTTGAACTTTCAAATTTTGAAATTATATCAACGGTCGAAGAAAAGGAAGGTGGAACAACTTGGGATCTCGCTCCAAAAAGTTGATTTAGATAATTATACAAATATGTCATTTTGTTGGCCTCAAATATGACTAAAAATTTGTGCACTTACAGGTTAGAATATCTCCAAAACCTGACGTATAGGAAGAATTTGGATAACGGATCCGGTTTTAGGATACCAAAATCCTTCAAAGTCATATAGTGCGGTCTTTGGGTAAAAAAATATGTCAGTTTGTCGGCCTGTGTTATCTAGTGTTGGCTATTTCCTGTTGGAAAATAAAATGTCGAATGGAAAGTTCTAAAATATTGATAAATGATAAGAATAAACACTTTTTTCCATATGTACATAGTGCCCACTGAACGTCAAATTTGGTTTTTAATGTAAAAACATTTCACAAATAAAATCTAATTCAGATGATAAGTGAAAATAAAGAAACAGTAACAATTTTTGTATGCTAGAAATAAATTTTTTGCTCTCATACAATAATTAATTATAAGTTTTTAATGGGCCAGACAAAGCAGTATTGTTGCCAAAATGTTATAGTAAAAGAACCAATAAGTATTCTTGGTTAGTTCTTTATTTGATTAAGATTTATCGACTGTTAATCATTATCTACTATAGGCTTATTTCTAATAATCACTTTTAATTAAGCGTAGTTGTATTTGTTGATGTTTCTATGGAGCGCATTTGATGTCCTTTAAGGTCACGTTTTTTCAAATTATATTGTCAAAAAAGGGGTTCTGGACCCCACTGTAACAGTTTTTCCTATTATTATTATTATTATTTTTCTATTCTATTTCATCAAATCATTTTAGTTTTCGTAGACCGGGAAAGGGGGAGAATCTAGATGTACAGAGGGTGACATAAGAGACTTAGGCCAGGCTTCAGCAAAAAAGAAATAGTGTCTTGCGTAAACATAGGGGAGATTACCCTACAGTAGATAATGATTCACAGTAGACAATCTTAATTAACTAGAAAACTAGCCAAGAATGTTGATGGGTTCTTTCGATATACTATTTCGTCAATGATATTACTTCGTCGTTTTCTTCATTCATGAGCAATTCCATGTCGAATCATCTGAAAAGTTTAAGCTATTATTAGTCATTTTTATGAAAATTCTAGTATCCGTTTTCTTAATTGTTGAAAGAGAAATCCAGAAATAATTTTTGTAGAAATTAAAAAGCTTGAGGGATATTCAAAATTGAAAATTTTGGTCCTTTTTCCTTTAAGTTTCATAACTTTTCGTAATTTTAATGATATTGGGGTATATTTCACAAAAATTATTTGTAATAAGAGGCAGTCTTGGAGAAATATTTTGCCAACAAAAAATTTCAAAAACTTTTTGGATTTTCCAAAAACGAATTTTGAAACTGAATTTCGGCAACAACCCACTTTTTATTTTCCTTACACACCGCAGGCATGATTCACGCGTATTACGTGCTTGTTTAAAGAAACTTAAGTAGCCCTTTATGGAAGAGTGGTGGGAGCAGTACAATAACGGCCTCATTATTGCACTGTACAATAATGGGGTCATTATTTTACTGCTTCCACCACTATCCACTATCCATTATTGTCCACGTATCATTGGAACATTGAAGCAATACTTGTCGTACATGATAAACCTACATATAAAGAGAGAGGTACAGAGGGGGCCAGGGGTGGGTTGAGGGGGAAGGGGGGGGGTGAAATTAAAAAAAATTGTAATAAACCATTTTTCTTTTTCTAATTTTTAGTATTTGAAATTTTTTGAAAATTATAGAATTTTTTACAATTTTTGAAAATTTGATAAATTTTAAAATTTCTTGAAAATTTTGGATGTTTTTGAAAATTTTGGAGAATCAAGAAATTTTCAAAAATTATTCAAATCCCCCAAAAAATTTCAAATTTTCAAAAATATCCAAAATTTTTATATTTTTCAAAAAATTTTCAAAAATGTTCAGATGAACAAATATCAACTGGCTCAGTGAAAATCTTGTTAACTGGCACTAAACGTGAATTGTACCGTTTCGACTCGGCACATAAGACCTCCCCTCTGTTACATGATAATCGGGGGCAAATCATGCCCTTGGTGTATAAAGTATGATGTGCACCATGGAACTACGTCGGTCAGTACGCCTTGTGTGTTTGCAATACTCGCCTCCGCCTCGCGCTTCCCACTCGTCTACGACTTGTATTGCAAACTCACACGCGGCGTACAATGACCGACTTAAGTTCCTTGGCGCACAATGTACTATTCATTTTTATACAGACAACTCACAATGTCCTCTAAAGGCTCTGTAATTATCAGAGTGGAACCTCGCTTTGTTTTCGAGAAATAATACTAGTTTACAAAATTACAAATTGTTCTTGCCCACCATATCTTAATGTAATTGTTTATGTATTTTGGCCCACTAAACACAAAAATCACACAGAAAAATGTTGTTATGGAAGCGTTTTCGAGGTATCAATGTTCTATTTTTTTTTCAATTTACAGAGTTGTTCCAAACTTTTTGAGTATAACTCGAGTTCTAATTGAATGACTTTCCTGAACGAGCACTCAAATTTAAGGCAACTGAATCCTGTACAACTTTCTATTGTAAAGTTTTCAGATTGGCGCAGTAGTTCAGATGCTAGCGATTTTAATAAGTACACGAAAGTTGCAGCATTTTTGACGCTCGATTGAATGGTGACCTTGACATTAACCTTCACTGTTATTTGAAGGTTAAATTGATGTTTTTTAAATAAGCACCCCTATTTTTGACGCCTAGAATTGAGAGAGCTGGAAATTTCACGTCCGAATATGAGCATCACCAATGAAAAATTTGACCTGAGAAAGTCATAGTCAAGATCAAGGTCACCAATCGATCGAGGGTCAAAAATGCTACAACTCTCGCGTTGGATATTTTCTTCAAAAATGCATGCCAGTCGAGTCATCCTGCTGTACGTTGTTGAACCTTGCTATGAACTTCCTAGGTGAAATTTTCTATTGGTAAAGGTCATATCTGCGCGTAAAATTTTCCACTCTGTCAGTTTCGGCATCAAAAATAGGGATTCCCATTTGAAAAAATTAATTTGACCTTGAAGTGATCTTGAAGGTTAAGGTCAAGGTAAAGATTATCATTAAATCGGGCGTAAGAATGCTACAACTTTTGTGTTGGTCACATTCTGCGAAAACGGTTCGCTCCCAAAATATTTTGCTGTTCCCATACTTTTAGAACGCGCTGTATAAAAAAATGAAGAAAACAAAGAAGTGTGGGTTTTATTCAGAAATTCAGTTTAAATATTGGGTTTGGAACAAATTTGGAAAGTTTTTGAAATTTTGTTGTTTAAAAAATATTTTTTTTAAAACTGCGTCCTATTACAAATAATTTAACGAAAATTTTACTAACAATAGCTGAAATTCTTCAGATGATTTAAGATAGAACTGATCTCATGCTTTCTATCTAAATCACATTTTTCTGTGAAAATTGTTTATATTGGAATCAAAATTTGACATTTAGTGAACAATATTTATGAATATTTCAAGACTTTTCATTTGATTTTCCATTTTTCAACAGTAGGTAACCAACAGTAGATAAATCGTTGAATTTCGCTAGCATGGTTGGCCGCACTAAATCTCAATGTTTTCAAGGATATGTCCTCGAGGATCTGTTTTACCTTGAGGTCAAATATCATTTAAAGGGGAAACTGTAATTTCAAATTCAATATGAGAAATCCCGTCAGTTGGGAACTTGTTTATTTTTATTTGGAAAGTTTTTTAATTTAAGGTTTTCGAATCAAATAAACTGGAAAAAAATGGAATACTAAAAGTGATTATGTATTTTTGGACTGGACGTGTCAAAATAGTACTTTTATACGCCGCAGGCATGATTCGGGCGTATTACGTGCCTGTTTTCAGGAACTTAAGTAGCCCTTTATGGGTCAGTGGTGGGAGCAGTACAATAATGGCCTCATTATTGTACTGTACAATAATGGGGCCATTATTGTACTGCTCCCAACACTATCCACTATCCATTATAGTCCGCGTATCATTGGAGCATTGAAGAAATACTTATCGTACATGATGAAACTACAGATAAAGGGGGAGGTACAAAGGGGTGTCGGGGGTGGGTTGGGGTTGGGGGGGGGGTAAATTTTTGAAATTTTTTAAAAATTTGAGAATTTTGAAATTTTTTTGAAAATTGTAGAATTTTTTACAATTTTTGAAAATTTAAGAAATTTTTGAAAATTCATGAAATTCGAGAAATTTTTGAAAATTTAAGAAATTTCGAAAATTCAAGAAATTTTTGAAAATTTTTGAAATTTTTGGATACTTTTGGAAATTTAAGAAATTTTTGAAAATTATAGATATTTTCAAAAATTATTCAAATCCTCCAAAAAATTTCAAATTTACAAAAATATCCAAAATTTTCATATTTAAAAAAAATCTTGAGACGAGCAAATATCAACCGGCTCAGTAAAAATCTTGTTAACCGGCACTGAAAGTGAATCGTACCGATTCGACTCGCCACGTCAGAGCTCCCCTGTGATACATGATAATCGGGGGCAAAAAACTTGCAAATTATGCCCTTGGTGTATAAAGTATAATGTGCACCATGGAACTACGTTGGTCATTACGCCTTGTGTGTTTGCAATACTCGTCTCCGCCTCGCGCTTCGCGCTCGTCTACGACTTGTATTGCAAACGCACACCCGGCGTATAATGACCGACTTAAGTTCCTTGGCGCACAATGTACTATTAATCATGGCACTTTCGATCTTTTTAATAATGACATGGAGAGAATATTTTTTATAGGTGGTGATCATAGAAGGCTAAAATTTACAAGACAATGTTAACTTAAAAATCAATAGAAATAGAACTAAAATTAAATTCAATTCAAATGAAAATTTATGTATATTAAAAAGAATTTCTACATATATTACTGTTATTTAAATTTTTCTATGCGAACAGAGTATATAATATTTAATCTCATCTCTTATATAAAATTTCGAAAAAAGACTTTTAGAAACATGATTTCTACAGAAAAATGCTTATGTTATAAAATATACAAAATATCGTAGCAGAGAAAAAGTATATTCTTGTAACCATCAAATATTTGTGTCTTATTAGAGAGATAAAACTGATTCGAAGAGGGATAAAAAAGAAGAGTCAACCAGTTCTAGGTAGCTAGAGAATTTAAATTCAATTTACGTATTTTTGTTCAAATAAAATTCGTCAGCGATGACAATCACTTTTTCTGTTTACGTGGATATTAGAGATTGTCGTTAATTGCTTGATAAAAAAACCTTCTGTGAAAAAAACCCGTCTATAATCATTATACAGATTCTTCTCATGTACTTTTAGATTTTTACAAGGAATTGTGAAAAAAAATATTTTGATCTAAAAGAGATCAAATATATACGAAAGAACGCGAAAAAACGTGATCAAAAATGATAAAATTGTAGTTAAAAAATGAACAGACCATTCAGGTCGGCATTATTACATTAAATTTCACCGTTACAGAGGCAATGTTCCCTCTTTAGAACTCTACTGCTGGCCGACCTATTATGCGTCGTTCGCCCTCGACACTAAAAAGCGCCACTTTTACATATACGGCTTTTTATTATATAGAATAGAAAATTACTGCCAAAATCATTTTTGATGTGTCTACAGCTGAATAATCTCACTGTTATAATCAGTTGTTAATGTGACTGTATACGAAATTAATTCCAGAACTTTCTTAATAACTATTTCTTATACTTGAGTTTTCAAATTAATTGATCGCCAACGGCGATACCACGCTGAAAACACCAGTTCTCGTAATATCACTGAAGTTCAGCAGTCTTGGGCACGGCCAGTACTTGGATGGTTGACCGTGCGGGAATACTGCATGCTGTTGGCCCGTCGTGGGTGTGGTGAGCCCACACTAGTAGTATTAGTAATAAATAATTCACCTAGAAACACTACGCGAATCGGGTAGTGTCACGCCTACCCCGAACGGGAAATGGCCTAATGGTATAATGGTATGTCCACTAAGTCACTTGTTTGGTTACTTCAATTCCATTTCGTAAAAAAATCCAATATAATTAAAATTTTCGATGAAGCATTTTTGGTCAGCAAAGTCTAGTCTAGAATATTGTCAGAAAATACCAATTCAGCTTCTTTCTAAACTGTCAATTGTGTCCAAATTGTCCAAATACATGATATCGTAACTCCTTATATAAATCACGCTTTTTTGATCTTGTGATGTATTGAGACAAATGTGCTTTTCGAATGGGGACGAGACAAGCCTATGCCAGCCAAGCCTCCCAGGAAAAAGGTTCCCCATGGCATATCGCCCAGGGCATCTTCTACCACAGAAACTCGTCGTCGCCGGTCATTCCATTGCCAAGCCTAAGAAGCACACAGGTTCATATTACCTTCCTTTCATAACTTCCTTCCTTCCGCTTCAGGTGTAGGCTATATCGAGCAGGCCTCTCCCGGTCATCACTCCCAAAAGCGAAAAAACGCAAACTGGCTGCCTGGAAACACAAAGCAGGTCTTTTCCACAGGGTGGTAGTTGGGGTTATCATTCCCCAAAGACAGAAAACATTTAAGTAGCTACCTGGCAATATCGGGCAGGTCTTTTCACTGACAAGGGGGGTTAGTTTGGTGTCCGAAGCCGATTTTTTTGTAACTTTGCAGGTGAAAAGAGGATCCCAGACTATAAAAAAAAATTAATTTTTTGGGCAATCGTTCATATTTAGGAGTGAAAATCACCCCTTATATATTTTTGATACTTTTACTATTTTAAGAGGTATCATTGTTTTTTCTTTCTTGTTTTTGCACAAAATTGTTCTAATTGATTCTATATTATAATATTATCTTGAGTTTTAAAAATACTTACCCCCTAGAGTATCATAATTCAAAAAATCTACCCCTATAGGATGCTTCGCCATATGACACATAGTTTAAGATTTTGGACTTTGTTGCTGCAAACATCTAGTTTTGATAATTAACTCTATTAAGAATTATCAGTCTTATTCATTAATAATAACAAATAATTTACATCTACGTAAAACGATGTGAATGCAGTAGTATTTTTATTCACCTGCGACGAGAGGCATTTTTTCGACTTGTGTACGTGACTTGTATACTCGGCGAAAAAGCCCCTCCTCTCCCCCTAGTTGCATAATATACTATTCGATGTAGTTTTTATAAAGTTCTAAGCTACTTTTTCCCTGCAATACAATAAATTCATTTAATTTTTGGCGAGGTTTTGGGTTAAGAATTCACGCCTTGGGATTTAGTGTGTTGATGACGAGCTTCACATAATTGCAGTGTCGTGTCGTCATAATTAAAGCAGTCGCGTTTGAGTGAATAATTAAATATTTGAGGAGTAACCAAACCAAACCTGATAAATCCACTTTATCTAATTTCTTATTATACTCACACACCCGCGAAATTGAGAATATTTTTTGACACTATATTTTTGTAAAAAACTTTACAGTATTACATTATCAAATGTACTACCATAACCAACAATATGCATGTAAATTTTCTACGCTATGCATGTGTAAACTTAACACACTATTTCAATATAAAAGGCATTTATAAAATATCCTTTTCCAATTCCTAGGGGTCCGTACATAAAACACGTAAATTGTTTTGATCCTATGGGGGTGACAAAATGTTCTATCTCTTTCTATTCAAAGTCAGTTCTAAATTCATGAATTGAGCAGTTGCACAGTGGGGCCAAATCGAAAAAACCCGCAAGAAAGTCCAGAAAATGAAAGTTTTCAATGGGGATTTTTCGACCTATGATTGGCTGCAGTAGTCCCTAGTGAAATCAAATTCACTCATAACAGGCCTCCAACTCCAATCGTTCATGCGAGTAGTCAGTATTACGTTCAGGAGAGAGAAAAGGAGACGTGGGTGTTTCAATAAGCCTGAATTGTTGGAAGAATCAATTCCACTCAAACATGTAGAAAAAAGAAGTTTAATATTTAATAATCATGAAATTAAAGTGCTTCTTGTGATCGTAACAGTAAACACTGCTCTCAATGAAGAGGTGAAAATGTCAAAAGCACTTACCATTTCGTTAATGTCACAGTGAAGTTTGGGTGAATTTAACGGTAAGCCTTTAGTAAAATAAAGCTCTATTCCCTGGTATGGAATACGGTAAGATACGCAAAATCCACTGAACCGAGATTACAATAGTGGTGCAGTGAACATTGCAGAGGGATCGGTACATGCTACCGATCCGAATAGTCGTAATAACGCAACCTATCCGCGCGGACCACCGGACGAATTCATGACGCCATCGTCAATGGATGGATTGCATCACCTAAAAAACATTTATTTTCGACATTTCTGTGACAGTCGTCACATTACTCCATATTCTCACTTAAAATTAGCAATGAAGGGGCTTTATAATAAATAACACAATTTTGGTGCCGCGATGGCATGAACGTGGTGGTTAAGATAATTGACTTGCGCTCTTAGGTTTATGCGTTCGAATCCTCCCCGTTGCGTGCGAAATGTTAATTGTCTTATAAACGTTGTAACTTGAAATACCGATTAATTATAGGTATATCCGAAAATATATCTCAGAATTAACCGATTGTTCATTTATTGATTATTTTTTAGCAATATTTTTTTACAATTTATAGAGCCGTCCAAACTATGGTCTGTACCCTTAGAATAAGTTAGATCTGTTTACTTTATTCGTCAAAGTGACATGATAATTCGTAATTGCAGCATCGAGGAACAGTGTAGAATAGCGAATGGATCGGTAAAATCTACTGATCCGCAGGTCAGCAGCACTTGAGAATCGGTACTGGTAACCATCAATGATAGTCATATTTAGTTGCCTATAATTGTAAAATTTACTGAACTGTCGTGTTGTACGTACTTGGAAGATTAGTAGATTTAACTTGGTTTTGAGTAAAATATAAGGTTCTTCTTGCTGCGTGAGTAAAATGGAATTTACTCCTAGAATGAAGTAAAATATTATAAGCATTTATAAAATTGTATTGTATTAGGCAACAAATTATGAGAAGAAGAATAGCGCATGCGATTTTCAATCTGAATAATAAAAAAATTGGTCGTTTTAAAGTAAAATAGTAAGATGTTAAGCATCGTCAAGTCTTAAAAATGATTAGAGGTTGTAGCTTAACGTATTACAAATAAAATATTTGAATTTTAGCTTCCCATATCTGCCCGCCTAATTTTAATCTATTTTTTTGTGAAAAAATATATGCTTTGCGTGAATAACGCTCTCGCTCTCTGAAGAGTAAACAGTAGGGCGAAGTAACAATGATCAAATTAGTCGAATCGTTTGAGCTGAATGAGAAAAATGTGTGGGTTGACATCCGAAAAAAATTGGAAAAATAAATTTTGAAATCGGTTAATATCTGTGACGCGATCTGAAGAAAGATCCCTAAGCAGCCAAACGTAAATTTTAGAGAAGAAGCAGGAGAAGCCTTGACGGGCCGATAAGACTCTTGCCGAACGACAATGTTTAAACGCTTGTACTGAATAAATTATTAATGATGGAAGTTTTTCAACTATACCATCTTAAAGAGCAAGTTCGAATCTACGTAAAACATTAAAAATCAGAGAATCGATTTTTGGCCGCTTAGGGGTCTTTCTTCAGATCGCGTCACATCTTTTGTTCTCTTTTTTTTATTTGAAAATTTCAAACGTTTTCCCCATTACTCCGAAAATTATAAGGAATTTTTCTATGTACAGTTTTCGCTAGTGAATAATGATAAAAAAATTTTAATTTGAGAAAACTTTTTTGTACCATTTAGAATTTTTTGAAAATGGCAAAAAAAAAAATGTTCTCTTGGATTGAGTTCTATGCACACATTTTACAAAAAGTGGAATGTATCGGACCCGAAATTTCTTTACCCTGAATCGAAGAAACATGCTGTTATTGTTTTTTCGAACAAAAATTTTTCAGTGATGTTTCAAGCGTTCAAAAATGGTCAATTTTACGTTTTTTAAGGGATACTGACGTCTTGTTGAGACTACAAATTTTGTTGTTGAAATACCGAAATAATAGCATATTTCTTTGATGCAAGCTGAAGAAATTTCAGGTTTGACATATTCAACTTTTTTTGAAATGCGTGCATATAACAAGTTTGAAGATGATTTTTTTTCGAATATTGTCCGCCATATTGAATTTCACCATTCTGACTTCAGATTCGCAATCAGCGACCTCAAAAACCCCCATATACCATAACTGGGCAGAATCTATGTACATTTTAAAAATCATGTCCACCATATTGGATCTGCCATCTCGAATTTTGCAAATGTGAGTTCAGATTCGTGATCAGCGAATATATATATATATATATATATATATATATATATATATATATATATATATATCACTCTCTTCCCTTTCTCGCTTTTTTCATATTCCCTTGACTATCGTCCCCCATTTTATTCCTAGAGGATATAATAGACCTTTATTCATTTAGATCAATAACTTTATATCCCAATAGTGGACGCTTTCTTTTCTTATTGCGTTCCTTATGAAAGAGAAGTATTGAAAGATAGTATTGAGAAAAGTATTGAAAGATATATTGGAAAAAATATTGCAATAAGTATTGTAATAAATATTGGTTGCTTCAATACTATTCTCACACACACGGACATAATAAGTATTGTCATAATGTATATTGTCATAAATTATAGTGGACAAAAAAGATCAACTTTCAACCAAATGGTTGAATTTTGGAGTCAGAAAATAATTTTCCACCAAAAAAAATGAATCGTCAACAAAATACATAAATTTCTGAACAAATAGTTGAAGTTTCAACCAAGAAGATAAATTCTCTCACAAAAACGACCAATCTTCAATAAATTTCATAATTTTTTAAACCAGTAGTTGAATTTTCAGACTGAAAAAGATGAAATTTAAACGCTCGGAAGTGTTTGCATCGCTCTTTATGCTCGGTTCCTCTAAATTCTAACTTCGATGAAAAGAAAAAGTTTATTTGCAAATATTATAAAATTATCAAAACCTCTACATATGAAGTGATTGTTAAATTTGTTCTTATTTTCGAATGAAAATGAACGTTATTTACTTAAGGTTCTATAGACCTTAAGGAACACATTCTCATCCATACACTCGCGCTTCGCGCTCGATATTTGATTTAAAAATCATTTGAACCTTGCGTTCCACGCTCAGTTCTGTGCACCGTATGATAGAAACAAAAAAGTTTAAGTGAACTTACGGCGCGCGATTTGGTCGTCGCGCTTCGCGCTTCGAAATGCACTGATCGCGCACTTTGTGCTTTGTGTTATATGTTCTTTATATAAAAATTACTAAATTTGTATTTGATTTCAAATGAAGAATAATGATATAATTTAGGCGACAAATTTTTGTTAGATAAAATGTTATTTTGGCTTGTGCCGTTTGCTAAAAAAGTTCATTTTTTTCATTTTGAATATATTCTTGCAACAAAAATTTACTACAAGATTATGAATCTTTTCTGAATGCACAATTTTTGTTCATTCATCTGTTTTCGTACCCTTTCTTTGGATGGAAAATTTTATCTTCCTCATTTTTTTCTTAGCTTGTGTTGTTCGTCTAAAAATTTAATTTTTCCATTTCCAATACTGTTTTTACGAATAAAAGAAAAACTACGCGTCATATCAAAAAGTGAATAATAAAAAATTTGTAGATCTTTTTAGGTGCAAAATTTTGGTTTATTCGTCTTTTATCGTATCTCACATAGTTTGACAGAAAAATTGAATTTTTTATTTTTTTATTATTTTTTTGCGCGATCAAAATTTGAATTTTTGATTTTTCAAAAAATTCAAAAAGTTGTTATGAAAATATTGTAGAGTGTTCAAAAAGCAACGTATTCCTCCTCCTGACTTTTTTCATATCGTGCGTTTTTCGGATTAAAATGATCATTTTCGTTTGTTTTTTAGAATTTTGAAAATGCTATAACTCCGGTAATTTTTATTATCCGAAAAATTCATAACCAAAAATTGTTCAAGTTTTTGAGTACTATGAATAGCCGTACATAGAATTCTTGAATAAAAAAAATGGTCTTAAAAGTTTTCAAAATGCTTTCACTTTTTGAATTTTGATCCAAATTAGCTGGTTAACGAAATTGTTCTTTCTTTTCAGGCCCTAAAGAAGTGTGCCGAAGCACAATCCAATCTGATTATTTTTTCGAAAGTTATCGTGCCTACAGACTACAGACAGACAGACAGACAGACTGACAGGCACCTTCGTAAACATCGTTTTTTCTGACTCAGGGGGTCTCAAAACGTGAAGATTTGATGAAAACCGACCAAGGCAAATTTTACATAAAACCAATACCTTCTCATTATGAGAATGTAAAAACAAATCAATATGAAACAGTGATGTTAAGTACATGTCCGACACCTTGGTGTGTAACTTGATGGGTTTTCAACGTATTATATTTCAAAAACTCGAGAATTATGCGAAGCTTACAAAACCTGTGGTGCACGCATCCAGATTTACCGCTCAGTGCATGATAATTTGTGCATGCGCTGTATGAAGTGCATGCCATTATCGTAACTTACTAATTAAGGCAATTCATAACTAATTAAACTGAACTTGATTTGAAAATATTTGACATCTGAATAGAATAACTTACATGAATGATTGAAACTAATTATAATAACTTGTAACTAATAGTAGAGGGAATTGGGGTTAAATAAACAGTTTTATTAACTTACTATCAATGTTTATTCAAGAACAATGTTAAAATTGTTCTACAAAAATTGATTACATTTATTATAAAAAATCTAAACCTAGATTTATTCAAGTATTCACTAAAATATTATATGTTTTTGACGAAATTTATTAATAATTGATGAAACTGATTCCATAAAGGCTCCACATTTATTTAGTTAACCGAAATTACACCTATGTAAATTATGGATAACCTCTTATTTATTTATTCATTTCTTATTACGAGTATAAAAAAATAATAAAACAATGTATGAATAATTTTTAGTTATATACCTTTGTTTTAATTTTTCAGTACAACCCTCATAACGATTTCGATAACATCCCTCAAGGACTCTGGTGTGCACTTGTGACCATGACGACAGTAGGATACCGCGACATGACACCTAAAACATTTCCGGGTATGTTTGTGGGTGGACTCTGTGCCCTCGCGGGTGTCCTAACCATCGCTCTTCCTGTCCCCGTTATAGTCAGCAACTTCTCTATATTTTACTCTCAAAGTCAGGTTAGTTTTTGGTTCGTGAATTAAACTCTGTAAGCCTTATGTAGCATGTGAAGGGTTACTTTATGGAGGGATGAAGTTGTGGTGCTAATGGTAATCCTTTTGATATACACGTGTTTAAACGCAGGCGCGCAGTAAACTACGAAGTCAGACCCTAGTGGAAAAATCTTCTGGCGTTGATCAGTCCCAGACTAGAC
>CAKNXH010000180.1:0-30824 GCA_932178445.1 Andricus quercusramuli
TCCGTCTTTTTCCTTCGTGCTGACAATCACCATGCACCCCCTCTCCTCGTCCAAGCTCCAAATTGTTTCTCCCACCTTGGCCATCAGTTTCTTTATTAACACTTTTACACCAGCGCGCTCAAGCCTCGCCTTCTCCTTCTCCAGCCATTCTCGTATCATTTCCTCTCATTCCATTGAGTCCTCTTCCACTCACAATCCCGAGCCTTTCAATTTACCGCTTCCTCTCAGAATTTCGGCTCTGTTCTCCGATGTCCTCAACCTCAGCATCCTTCCACGGTCTATCCTCCAAGATTTTTCAATCTTGGGGATCTTTTGCGTCCAGGCCGCCAAAGTACCTGCAACACTCGTGACGTTATTCTCGTCCACCTTCACTCCCAGGACTCTTATATTTCTCGCTCTCCACTCTCTTTCTTCCTTCAATATTTTCCATTCTGCCTCGCTCAGTTTTCTCGGTTGCTTTCTCCAGGTTTCCTCCTTCTCTCCCGTCTGGCAGCCTACATCGCAAACCTACCTCCTTCGATCTTTCTTTTCCTTCCCCTGGTCCTTCTCTGCTTCTGTGCCAAACTCAAGCACAACCTCTCAATTTCCCGCTTCAATTTTTCTCAAACTTCATCTCTTTCCTAAAATTACTTAGTTCCTCTCGCATCTCTTCTTTGAAGCTCTTTCCATCAAACACTTCTTCGTCGCTCCACCGTCTACCGTTTCCACTCATGTTTGTTCGCTTAAACTTTCAACTTTTCTTTTCAACCTTGCTGTCACAGTTCACATCTACAACTAACCCTAATACCCCCGTTTTTTTTGTTCCGTCCGTCTCACCTTCACCACTTTAGTTAAGCGCACAACCCTCTTTTTCTCTTTCTGCTTTTATCCACCAGGCGTCTCTACCTATTCGATCTTCCTGTTCGGTAAACTCACATAACCTCTATTCCTGCATGTGCTATTTTTCCCGTCCACTTTTTTTTCTATCTTTTACCTTTTTGTGCCTTCACTTTCACCAGTCCATGTCACATCTCTTCACCTTTTTAACACCTCTTTTGCCACTTCCGTCTCATTTTTCACTTTATATTCCACCACCTTCCCGCTAGCACCTCGCACACGTCTCCCACGTAACCATACTGAACCGAAAGTCCTTTTAAATGATTCAAAATAGAAAATTATACGAAATTTGAAGAAAGTTGTGACAAACAGCTATAACATCAAGTTCGTAGACGAAACTACAAATATCTGGTATCTCCCATGTGATTAAACAGATCTAACGCCAAGTTGGCTCATTTGTACTTTTATACTTTTCCGTTGTTCACTTCTGGAGTACTTATTTCAATTAATTTACTTTTCTCAAGGTTATTTTACATAAATAAACTTTGATAAATTACTGAAAACTTGAGAATGTGCAACTCGACGATCGAGCTAACAAATGTTGATGGGCATTTTACATTGTTTCTTTAATTAACCAGAAACCTTACCTGTTAAAACTGATAAAATAACTCTTGCTTCAGCGAGTCAATAAAATGTTATAGTTTCAAAGGCTCAGTTTTTCTAATTTAGGTTTAGTAAATCCGGAAAAACCCCAGTTCCCAAGCCTGCATGACTTGATTTAAATATTATAGCGATATATTTCATAATATAAAAAAGGTGTCTCATAAGCGCCAGGCGCTCGCTCCAAGGTGGGTTCTCCGGACTCGGTCTTCAGCAATATGGGATTCCACTTCGCACCAACGTTTTTTATCCGCTTGAAATAAGTTCTCTCAATTCTTTCTTTTGACGTTTCACACGGATAGCAGACTATGGTTGGCTGAGCCCCAGGTGTGGTTGCCTCAACTATAGTAAATTAAAAAATAAGCCCTAGCCATAGATATGGTTGCCGCATACATAGCGGTTGGTTGCGTGGCCTTAGTTACGTGAAGAAAGGGATATGGTTGTTCTGACCACAATAATGGATGAGAAGTCCAATCCGAAATGGTTTTAAGATCCATATGAATATTTTAAGCAACTTGGTGGGATAGGTAACCGAAAAGAAACACTTTGCAGGTACATCTTAACGTGCCGTATTGTGTCGATCAAATCAGATGGATGCGGCGTCACTGTAATAATTACTGTGACATTTTCGTTGGGGGAAATCATTTCCTCCGAGATTTGGGGAAATTTTTCTAAAAGTTCTTATAATTCACTAAAAAAATTGGGGATAATTCCCTAGAATTTAGGAAAATAGATCATTTCTTCAATTTTGGGAGAAATTTCCTTAAACATATGGTAATTTATACAAAAGTTTGAGAATATTCCCTTCAATCTGGGGAATTCAATGATTCCTACTGAATGTAGGGAAACGCATCAAAAATACTGTTTGATTTTCCGTGTATATTAGGTAAATGTTCTAGAAAATCTTGAAGTGTTACCGTATGTTCAGGATGATATTTTACCCTAAAATCGTCGATGAACTAGCACAATATTTTGAATAATCTTGCACATTTTTTTGGAGAAAAGATTTATTAATCATATAGTCATCTCAAAGAAATTTTTTTTTGCATCATTTTTGTTGCTCACGTCAGAATGCAATAAATGATTTGTATGTTACATGCAAAAAAATGTGTCAATCGTTTTTAATTAAAAAAATTTTTTGCAGTGCTTTTCTTTTAATAAGTGTTAATACTTAAGTCTTGCTGCTCTGAGCTGGTAGTTCGGCAGAAAATCCGCCAGAGCGCGACGTGCCGCCTCTCTCACAACATAAATAACGCGTCGAGTATTTAGAAGAGCTCATCCATTGCCTTTTTTTATTGATATTACATAAATTTTGGGGAATTTTAAGTTATTACACAATATCATTCCGCTTTGGGCAAATTTCCGGAATTTTTAATAAAATTCTACAAAATTTAGTAAATTTTCCCTTCCACGCCTTGGGGAAAATCCCTTGCATTTCCAGTAATATTCCACAAAAAGGTAGGGAATTTTCCCAAATCTGTTTTCGGGAAAATTTCAAAATTTCTCTTGTAATATTTCACAAATCATTTTAGGAAATTTTTCCGAGGCAAATAGGAAAAATTTCAGAATTTTTGTGTACATAACTTCCACACGATTTGGGGGAAAATTCCCTTAACAATTTTTTTCAGTTGTTAGAAATCATAATTTTTGCGGGGAAACTGGAATTTTTTTAAAAAATTCCACCGACTCCCCATATGCTTGAAGATATGAATGGTTCAGGGACTGTACTTAAATTACGCAACATCTTAAGGGGGCGGGGGGGGGGGCCCCGGGGGGGTCGAGACATTTTGTTACGATTTGTTAGGGTAGAGGGGAGGGGGTCCATCACTCATGTACGTAATTTTTGCAAGTTCGCAAAAACTTTCTCCTGAAGATTATCTTTTTGGTTACAAATTTTATTATTTGGTTGAAAATTTAACAATTCTCTTAAAAAGACATAATTTTTTACAACTTTAACTGTCTTGATAAAAATTCATTTTTTTCGGTTAAAAATTCAACTCTTTTCGTATGTTATTAACCTTTTGTTTGAAATTCAAATTTTCTTGCTGATAAGCACTTTTTGTTTAAAAATTGCATTTTCTTGTAGAAAAGTCTATAGAAATCCTTTTGGATGAAAATTCAACTCTTTTTTTTTAATTTGTCTTTTTTATTTAAAAAATCACCTGTTTTGGTAGAATTTTCATTTGTCCTGGGCAATACAACTGTTTAGCTGAAAATGTAACCATCTTGTTAAAATTGTATACTTTTTGGTTAAAATTTCAACTCTTTTCGTATTATATTAACCTTTTGTTCGAAATTCAAATTTGGTTGCTGATAAGTCGACTGAAACGACTGAAACCTTTTTTGGATGAGAAATACTTTTTTTGAAAACTTGTCTTTTTAACTTACAATTTCATCTATTTTCAGTAGAAATATTGCACCTTCCTCGGACAAAAATGCAATTGTTTTCTTGAAAATTTAACTATTTCCTAGAAAAATTTACTTTTTGTTTAAAAATTGTATTTTCTTGTAGAAAAGTCTATAGAAATCCTTTTGGATGAAAATTCAACTCCTTTTTTTTTAATTTGTCTTTTTCATTTAAAAATTCACCTGTTTTGGTAGAATTTTCAATTGTCCTGGGCAATACAACTGTTTGGCTGAAAATTGAACCATCTTGTTAAAATTTCATACTTTTTGGTTAAAAATTCATACTTTGGTGTTAAAAAATGAACAGAAAGCTTTTCTGGATAAAAAGTCAACTTTAAAAAAAAATGTGTCCTCTTTTTATTAAAAATTCATCTGTTTTAGAACAAATTTCATCTTTCTTGGATGAAAATTAAACTATTTGCTAGATAATTCAACTTTTTTGTTAAAAATTCATCCTTTTTGGTGGAAGAAATTCGTCTTTTTGAATTAAAAATTCAATATTGTCTGCAGAAAGTTATTTTTTGTCGACGAATCGATATTTTGATCTTGAAAAGTCAACTGGAATCTTTTTTCGACGAAAATTCAATTATTTTTTCCAAATTTGTTTTTTTTTTCAAATAAGAATTCAAATTCATCTGTTTTGAGAGAAAATTCAACTTTTTTTGGAAAATACAACTATTTGGTAGAGAATGCAACAATTTCGTTAAAATGTCGTCCTTTTTCGGGAAAAATTCTTCTTTTTGGATCGAAAATTCCATTCGTGTCGTAGAAACTTATTTCTTGATTAAAAATTCATATTTTGATCCTGAAAATACAACTAAAATCTTCATTAGCAGAAAATTAGACTTTTTTTTTAATTTATCTTTTTGATTCATAAATTCATCCGCTTTGGTAAAAATTTATTTTTTATTTAAAATGAAAATGCAACTTTTTGGTTAAAAATTCTTCTTCTTTAATCGAGTCTTTCACTATTTTATTTGAAATATTTGGTTGAATCAATTTGTTAAGAAATCATTTTTTTAAGATTTATATTTTTTAGTTGAAAATTCGTCTGTTCGGTTAAAAGTTGAACTATTTTTCTAGCAATTAATCTTTTTTAATTAAAATTTCAACTACTTGGGTAAAAGTTAAACCACATTGTTAAAAATTTATTTATTTATTTTATGGAAGGCTTATGTCTTTCATTTTGGTAGAGAAAAAAATCTTCTTGGTTTAAAATTTCATTTTTGTTGGGTAAAAATGCGTCAGTTTTCTGGTAAAATACTTCGTTGCTGAATTCATATTTTTTGTTTGTAAACTCAATTTTTGTAGAAAAAATTCGTCTTTTGGCTTGAGGGTTTAACAATTTCCGTGAAATTTTCTCTCTTTAGTGAAAAATCTTCCTTCGTTGAAAATTCATCTTTTTTGTATCAAAACTTTTTTTTTGTATGAATTTTATGTTTTTTGATTGAAATATAAACTATGTCATTTTTTGTTGGGAATTTATATTTTTAAGTTGAAAATTCAAATATTATGTTAAAAATTCAATTATTTTGTTAAAAATTCCAGTATTTTGTTAAAAAGCCATCTTTTATAGTAGAAAAGACGATTTATTGTTTAAAATAAATTAGTAAATATAAAATTTTTAATTTTTATCATTTGTTTAACAATAGCTATTTACTCCAGAAATCCTAGGATATCCTAATGAATATTTCCTGAAAAATTCGTGAAAGATAGAAAAAATGTTGTTTTCTAAAACTTTCCTATAGGAATATGCACTTCTGAAATTAAAATTCAAAACTTGTTTGAATAGTGTCTAGAGGCCGAATCCATTCAGTTTCGTGTTGGGTTTCTTTGCGCAGGTGGTTGTCTAGCCTAGCCTTGGTTAACTTTGGTTAGCCTCGCTCCATGAGGAAAATATGACACATTTGTCTAACGTGTTTCTGAGAGTTGTTTCGTTGAATTTGTTTCTCACTGATAACATTTTTCCCTGGTGGGGTCAGATACGCGGTTTTGCAGCAGCGCTCCCAACAGTGGCCCCGAGCACTACTGCGCATGCGTCAGGAAGCTTGAAGCTTGGCGCATGCGCGGAAATGCTCCGGACCATCGTTGGGAGCACCGTTTCGATGGTATATAAGCCGCGACCAAAGTAGAAGACGTTTAGTCTTTCTTTGACGACAATGAATCTCGCAACTGTCGGCCTTTTCGCTCTTTTATGCTTGGCTTTTGCCGCAGCTGATGATGGATGGTTCCCCTGCGTACCCGTGGATCAGGCTTGTGACCCAAAGGCCAAAGCTAAGAAAGACCAATGTTGTGTTGGCTACAAAAACGAGAACTGCGTACCCGACTGTAAGTTAAGAAATTGTTAATAAATAGAGAAAAATTGTCAAAAGGGATATATCCAAAAACTATTCATTATAGTGTATCTTAATCATTGAATACCTGTATAACTCTACTGTTAGGGATCATCAATAAACTACGTTTCCAATTTCAGATGGGGGGGGGGGGGGGGGGGGGGGTCCCCTCTGAGCCCACAGTTGATAACAGGATGGGGGGGAATCCAGTGGAAGTAGTCTTATCAACTTAGATAACGTTTATTACGTCTCTTGATGATAAATTTTTAGAAAGTTTGCGACTTTTACGAAAGATGTCCCTGCAACTGTACAGTTCAATAATAATTTAGTAAGGTTGCAATTTACTTTCGTATTTCAGACTTTAACACTCTTTTCCATATTTCAGTGTTTCCCTCTTTTTAAAGAATATCTGTTCTTCTCCTGTTTCGTAGAAATTTCTCGATTTTTCGTTTAAATGTTTTTTTTTGTTGGAAATTCTACTGTTTATTTGAAAATCAACCACCTGGTTAAAAGTTGAAATATTTGGTTAAAAATCTAATTTTTGTGAAGATTCATAATTTTAGTTGAAAATTCATCTTTAGAAATGAAAATTTAACCAGATTTAAAAAAATAAAAATATGACTATTCCATTATCAGATAAAAATTTATATTTTTAATTGAAAATTGATCCTATTTATTTGAAGATTCAACTATTTGGTTGAATATTTATTTGTTTATTTAGTTTAATATTATGTGGTGTAAAGATTTATCTGTTTTGTGGAAAATTCATTTATTTGGTTGAAAATTCGACTTTTTGGGTTAAATTTAACTGGAAGAAATTTATTTTTTATTTAAAATCAATTTTTTTTTAACTAGAAATATAACTATTCCAATTTTGGTTAAAAACTTTTCTTTTTTTATTGAAAATTCAACTGATTTGGTAGAACATTGAACTTTTTTGTTAAAAATTTGTCTTCTCTATTCAATTTAACTCCAAAACTGAAAATGCAACTATTCCATTTCGTGGAAAATGTGTCCTTTTTGATTCAATGAAACTGGTAGGAAAGTCTTTTTCCAATTAATTTTTTCATTGAAAGCGTGACTATTCCATCTTTGATTAAAAAATTATATATTTTAGTTAAAAATTTAACAATTTGGTTGAAAATTCAGCTCTCTGGATTAAAAATTAAAATAATAAATAATATTATTTAAAAAATATTTTCAAAAATATTAAATATTAAAACTTTCATTAAAAATTGAAAATTCTTGGTAAGTTCATATTTTAAAAGTCTTTTCAAACAAATGTTTGAATTATCAACTAAAAAAGATAAGAAAAAGTTATCAATGAAACAGTTAATTTTTACACTAAAAAAGATATGTTTTTAATCAGAAATTGAATCTTCAAAATTTCAATACAGAAAATTAATTTTCAACCAGAAAACAATGAAGTATCAACTAGTTAAATTCAACCAAAAGAAAAAGGAATTTTCTACGAAATAGTTAAATTTTTATCCAAAGAGGTAAATTTGAAAAGAAAAGGAAACTTTTAAAAAGAATGAATTTTCTACCAAGAAGATTAACGTTTTACCAAAGAAGATGAATTTTTAACAAAATATAAGAATTTTTGTCAAAGAGATAAATTTGAAAAGAAAAAGAAACTTTTAAAAAGAATTCATTTTCTACCAGGAAGATTAACGTTTTACCAAAAAAGATGAATTTTTAACAAAATATAAGAATTTTTGTCAAAATTCTTGAACTCAGAAGCTAAAAGGACATTTTACAACAAAAAGTTAGTCTTTCACAAAATATTTAAATTTTCAAATAAAGAGTTTAATTTTGAACCAAATAGTCAAATTTTCTACCAAAATAGTTCAGTCTTCAATCAGACAGATGAATTTTTAACATAAAAATTCATTTTAAACAAAATTGTTGAATTTCAATCCAAAAAAACGAACTTTCTAAAGAACAGATGAATTTTCAACCAGAAAATGTAAATTTTCAACAAAATAAATAATTCACAACCAAAAAGTTCGAGTTCTAACTAGAATAATGAATCTTCAACAACAAAAGGAATTTTTTACAAAGTAATTCAACTTTAAACAAGTAGTTAATTTTTTAACTACAAAGGTGCATTCTCAACCAAACATTTAATAGTTAATATTTCGACCACAAAAATATTAATTTGAAATCATGGCCAATTAGAATTAACCAACCAGATGCATGTTCAACCAAAAAGAATAAATCTTCAACAAAGAAGATCAATTCTTTACCAAAAAACACAAATTTTCGACTAGAAACGATGAATTTCCTACCAGAAATGGAATAGTTACATTTTCAGTGAAAAAATTAATTCTCCAGAAAAAAACGAATTATCAGCAAAATTGTTTCAACAAACCCTCGCCTAATGGACTGCAGTCATAAATTTCAACTGAAATTATTTTTCAATCCTATATTTGAAGGTAGCTTTGAGTCGTGTTACTTTTCAATAGAGTGATTATTCCCAATTCTACTGTGCATGTGTTGTGCCAGTGTCAGTGTTGTGTTATAGATCCGCGAGGCCATATGTTTACATTATCCAATACAAATATTTATACTGATATTTTAGTTAAATTTTCGACAACCTGACTTCCTTCGTGTTTTATCTATTTATGAAATATTAAGCAATCGAAAATATGATTTCTTCATGGGCTAATTATTTTCAAAGGAGAAACAAACTAATTTGGCTATTCTTCAAAAAATAGGCTCAATTTGATTACGGAATTAATAAAGAATGTTTCTCAAATAACTCTTTTCTAGGATACTTCGAAAATTTACAATAATTTTGGGACAGACATCCACAGAATTTCATCATTTTCGGACTCTGTTTCAGGTCGAACTGTTGGTTGTAACCTGCACATCCAGAGAAATGAAAATCGGTGAGAGAAAAATGAAAAATTAGTAATGGTTCATTTTAACCTTACCGATCTTCATTTTTTTCACGTCGAGATTATCCGAAGCATTCTTACCTCAATAACTTGTTACCCTCCTTTTTTTCTGTGAACAGCAGAAACGATGCAGGCTTGTGTTATTTTATTAGAATAGACAATTTTGTAGAATTATAAGGGAATTCTTATTATAATTTTAATGTAATTTGATGCAGTGGATTCAAAAATTGTATTCAATAATGAAAGATTTACATATATTAAAAAAAAAATGTTTTTTTAGACTTTACGGCAGTTCCGAAGGGCAAAAAGAGAGGGAATAAATGCCAGCCTCCGAGTGCTTAACTTGGTCGAATGCGGAGGCAACAAATCAAATGTTTCCAGAACTTCAGATGGTGCAAAATATGCATATTGAAATTGATATGTCAATATTGTAAAAAATAAAGAATAAAACAAACCAAAAACAATTACAGTATTTTCCTAGCGCAAAAAATTAAATAAAAGTATTCAATAATTATATGGAAAAGGATGATAAGGCGTTGTCTCTTTTTTCAAGTTCTCTGAGAGTTTCTCAGTTTTGAGGCTCTCAAAACGACTCGGGTTTTCGCCAGATATATAATACGTCTACAAAGACGAATCGTTTGATGTAATATTTCAACCACATCATCTAAAGGCAATTATACCGGCCGGAACATCGAGCTTTTTTCGAAAAATGTCACCGGGTCTAGTTTCCTTCTTTGAGCTGGTAAGGAAGTTATTTTTATCGCGTCTTAAAACTAAAATTGAGTACACTGTTTAAAGTACTTGCTTAATGAATAATAATAAATTCAATAAGTAGATATTTATGAAAGATTTCTGAAACCTTTCTCATTTTACTCCATAAGTACTAGTAATTAATAATAATCATATATAATTATAATTTTTTGAAAATATGTCATATAATAGCGATTGTAAGGGTTAATGGGAAACTGCGTGACTGCTGGTTCAATATTATGCAAGGCGTTAGGCAAGGATGCGTCATGTCCTCATGGCTATTTACGAGCACTGCCCCCAATCTTGCTCCCTAACTGCAGTGCGCATGCGTCGGGCTGAATTTCTGAATGGCTGCATAGCGCGCGCTTATTTAAAATGTTCAAAATATGCAAATTAATTGTTTCAAACAAATAATAATTAGGAAATGCATAAAAATACATTTTTCATTGCAAAATAAACTTTCGCAGTCATAGATATAAGAATAACTTGATTTCACTGGTGAAATCTTTCTTCGATGTCCGAAGAAATAATGCGTTTTCTAGAGTGAAATCAAATGATTATTATATTTATGACTGCAAAAGTATATTTTGCGATGAAAAATGTATTTTTATGCATTTGCTAATTATTATTTGTTTAAATCAATCAATTTGCATATTTCAAACATTTTAAATAAGCGCGCGCTTTGCAGCCAATCAGAAATTCCGCACGACGCATGCGCAGTGCGGTTGGGGAGCAAGATTGGGAGCACTGTTTAGGAGGGGGAAACAACTCCTAAAAATGCATTCCAGCGGAGGTGCATTACTTCGGATTACCCTGGATTACCTCCATATACAAAATTAGTCTAGACTTACGCGAATTTTTAACTAAAATGTTTTTTTTTTAACAGACTGGTTAGATTTTCAAGAAAATAGTCAATAAAATAGTTAAATTCCCAAACAAAGTGATGAATTTTCAACTAAAATGAAGAATCTTCAAACAAAATATTGACTATTTAACAATTCCGTGAAATTTTCTACAAACTAGATTAATTTTCAACCAAAGGGATACTTTTCAACAAAATTGTTTTTTTTTTCAAAAAACAATGTTCAATTTTTTACCCAGGAGGACGAATTTTTAGCAAAACCGTTGAACTTCTAACAAAAAAAAAAACCTTTTTCACAAAATTGTTGAATTTTCTTCAAAGTAGAATATGTTTTCACCAAAGAATTGAATTTTCCACACACAAAAATTACAATTTTAACCGAGAAGATTAGTTTTCTACAAAGTCGATAATTTTTTAAACTAAATAATTGAATTTTCAACCAATAATATACAGTTTAAACTGACAAGATTAATTTTCTACCAAAAAAGACGAAATCAAAAATAATACATAAATTTTTAAGCAAGCAGTTGAATTTTCATCTAAAAAGATCAATTTTCATCGAAACAGTTGAATTTTTAACTAGAAAATATATTTTTTCTACCAAAATGAAGCACTCACATTTTCCTTGTAAATAAATAAATTTTTTACAAAAATATCGAATATTCAGCCGAATATTCCAATTTTGAATGAATGAGATGAATTTTCAACTAAACTGAAGAATCTTTGACCGGAATAGTTAAATCTACATTTGAAAAATAAATTTTCAACCAAATAGAGGAATTTTTAACTGCAACCAAAAAAACTAAAAATTGAATTTTCAACATGTAGTTCGAATATTAACCAAGTCGTTAAATTTTCAACCAAAACAATTAATTTTCTACCAAAATAGACAAATTTTTAACGAAATAGACGAATTTTCAACCCACTAGTTGAATTTTCAACTGAAAAAGATAAACTTACAATAAAAAATTTATAAGTTAAATTTTCAATCAAATAAGTTAATTTTCAAACAATAAAACCGAATTTTCAACAAAATAGTTAAATTTTCAACTAAATTATTTTCAATTGAAATCAAGAATCTTCAACCAGAAAAATGAATTTTTAACAAAGTAGTTCAACTTTCAAGCAAGCAGTTAAATTTTCAACTAAAAAAGATAAATTTTTATCCAAATAACAGTTGAATTTCTAACTAAAAAAGATAAATTTTCAGCCAAAAATGAAATACATACAATTTCAATTAAAAAATAAGTCTTTGACAAAAAATAGAATATTCAACAAATTAGTCAAATTTGTAATCAAGGAATGAATTTTCAACTAAAATCTTCAACTTGAATACCCAGGGCCCCCACCAATGCAGAAACAATTGAAAATTTTTCATGCACACGCTTCTTCATCGACTTCGATGACATTTTTTTTTTTTTTCTAGAAGCCAGTGTCTATTCACCTCTAAAGGGCCCCCACCACATTCTCCGAACACAAACTTTTCAAACGTAGTTATGCCACTGGATCTCGAGACAGTGAGGGTACGTGGGTTAGCGTTCGCAATTGATGAGGTTGTTTTGTCAGAGACATTCGAAGACTTGCAAAGAATGCTGATTATCGTAAATAAAACAAAAATAATGGTGTTTAAAGAAAAGGGTTTGAAAACCATGTGGAACATTGTCCTAAATGATGAGAGAATAGAACTTGTACGCCTAGAACGTCGTTGATGCTCTTTTACTACACCGTCATACCTAATATCTCTGGATCTTACCACGTGAGAAAATAAAACATTGGAGTTATTCGACTTTGCCTATTCTTTTAGACAATCTAACATGCTTTAGAACCGTAGAGAGATGATTATAGAAGCTTCTCATAATTATAAACGCGAAAACAAATAATATCTCTAACCATTACAAGCAGCTTCGAAGTAAAGAAATTAATATACAAAGTAAGCGCGAACACATAAAAATAAGAAATAATTGGCAAATCGTCTTATAAATATATCTTAAAATCATACTAGCTTCAACGAGTCCTGAGAAATATGACTCAGATTTTTTTCTCTCTGTGACACCAAATCAATCTTCACGGAGAAAAATAGAATTCGCAAAATAGGAACTGAGTCCTGTATTTCAAACAAATCGAATCCAGGATGAATTTTGCTAGAAGAGTACAGTTAAGGAATCACTCCCGACTCAGTCGGGAAAGAGGCTCGAAATATTCATCGTGGATCCCGATTCCTAAATTATAGTTCTCAGTCCCGAATTTTTGAACGCGATCCGGGATGTTTGGGATTCACTTTTAAACTTCTGGTCCTCGAAACTTGTTCCTAAGTCCGCATTTTTCTCCGTGTTCCTATCTTGTTTTATCCTTCATTTAATTTTACATCCCCAGAGTTTGAGATTACGTCCTTGGAGAACTGAAGACGTGAATGTAATTATTTCAATATGAAACAAGAAAAATGAAAACTCCTTAGTATCCGCGCGGAAACTTTTTTCAGATTCTGGATCATCTAAATATTTTTTGTCAGGACTGTCTTTGCTTTCTTCACGTTCCTTGACATCTGAATTGTACATTTTTTTTATATCGTGATAATCCTCTTCCTCCTTTTCGGAAGGTTTTTCATGTGATTTTGATTGACGTATTTTATTCAAATTATCTTTCTCATCACTCTCGATATCATCAACGCTCACTCGTTCATTCGACTTTGCTATTTTGATAAATTCATTTTTCTGGCGTTTCTGCCTCTTGTGGTTTGGTAGTCTCGGACGCTGATTCAATTCAGAGATTTGTATACTAATGTAATCTACAGAATTTGTTTAATATTTTGCTATTTCAAAAATTCTAATGTTAAATTTTGTCGATTCTACAAGTCAAATAATTTTCTGGAGAAACGGGAAAAAATCTGCCACGACCCGGATTTGAACCGAGAACGCCACTATCCGTGTGTGGAGCGTCAACCAAATACGCCAACGAGGCCACAGAAAAAAGTTCCTCATTTTTCCTATTTCACAGGATGACGAACATCTGCATTTGAATAACCTGTGAATATTTCAACAATTAATTGTGATCAGAATAATTCTTGAATCTCTAATATAATTTAGAAATTTGATGTTAGGTTGTCGACCAGGTTAATTAGTAAATTTCTGATGTTAATTTTCGTCCATTTTACTGGTCAAATAATTTTCTGGAGAAACGGGAAATAATCTGCCCTGGACCGGATTTCAACCGGAAACGCCACTATCCATGGGTGGAGCGTTAACCAATTACGCCACCGAGGCTTATTTCATTTTCTGACGGCTTCTTCTTCATCCAAACTTCAAAAATTGCTTCAAGAGGTAGGTAAATAAATTATTCTACATATTTCGAAGTATCAAGTTTTGGATTCCGTAAACTAATTTTTGAACCATTGTAATTCCTGTCAACATTATTTTTTGCCCCAAAATTTGTTTATATTCCAAATTAATTTTGTGAAAAAGGCCCCGAAACAAGTTTTTATTATTGCTTTTAAATTTTTGAGTGGACTTTCTTGTTATAATAATTCATTTGGAATATATAAAATGGAGTCGACAGAAGTTAATTTTGCGATTTGAAAACCTAGAAAAGATCTCTAATTCTGATTAAAATAATCACAAGACACCCCGCTGCAATAGTACCTAGTATTATTATAAAATTTTATGATTTTACAGGCGACCAGAAACATGATATAGAAGCCGAGAAAATTGCTCAGGATATTTCGAGTTGTGACGAAAGAAGAAAAAGCATGTTAGTTCAAGTCCTTTAAAAAATGGACAGGAAAATCGAATAAGCTTAAAAAATTAATTTTTCAGGTTTTAACAAAAAGGTATGAAAAAAATTCCCCGCCATGGAATGTCAAAGCACCAAAAAACTCTCCGGTAATAATCAACCGCTGGAGGTAACAAAAGTAGGAAAGTTCAGTCAAGAAAACAAGCGAATAATGATCAATCTCTTGATAAAAAATTATAAATTTCACTTTGGAAAATGGGAAATCCGTAAAGAATTTTAATTTAGACTTTAGAACAGGACAAACTGCTCGTACCTATTTAAGTGGACGTTCTGGGGCCGTCTCCGGGACGTCCCCGGGATGCCCTCAAATTTTATAGTTTCGTAAGCTTTGCCGCAAATCCTTCTGACATCCGCCCTTCCGTTTAATTATGATAAGCAACAAAATTTGATATGTTATACAACATATTGCAATTCTTTTTATATCAACATTTTGATATGGAATGGAATGGAAGCTTCTAATGTGTCCCCTAAGGGTTTACATTGTTCTTGTATCTCTTCCCTATTCCTTCACACACCCCCCACACACTTACTTGGTGGTGGGAGGGGGACCTACAGTTTAAGGTGGGTTCCGAACCACCAAGAGCAACAGCCTTAAGTACTTAGAGAACATTTTTCTCTAGAGGTACCGGTCCCACGACTCTCCGGAGATGAACAACTCCCTTTCTAGGCAAGTGTTCACCGCATGGGCCACCGAGACTCTTCCAGAGTGCGAGGCGGGAATCGAACCCGCAAGCCGACGGAGTGGGTCCAAAGCCTTTGCCTTAACCCCCACGACCATCGTCCCACTACAACATTTTGATATCAATAATTGAATTTTATTCTGTGAAACCGACGGAAAATACAATAGTTTGCAGACAGAAGACGGGTTTAAACATATTATACAAGCGCGTGATTACAAGTATAAGAATTAACATACAATTATTTACATTTTGTCAAAATTATATTTACTGTGTTGAAAAATTAACACACGTGTTAACTGAGAAAAGATCTCTAATTTTTATTCAAATAATCACTAGACATCTCAATGTAATAGTACCTAGAATTATTATTATATTTGGTTATGTTACAGGTGACAGCTAGCATGACATAGAAGTCGAGAAATTGGTTCAGGATGTTCCAGGTCTTGAGGAAAGAAACAGAAGCATGTTAGTTCAAGTCCTTCCGAGAAAAACGGACGTGAAAATCGACTAAGCGGTACAGCGCAGGAACTGACATGGAATCCGGTAGGTTTCTGACATTCATTTATTTTTTATGTTGACTGAAAAGGTATGAAGAAATAGAGTGTACATGTTTTTTAAATTCCGAAGAGCATCCGAAAAATACTGCCGCTCCGCCGTGGAATTTCAAAGCACCGAAAAGCCTTTTAGTAAGCCTCGATCATCTGAGATATTCAAACGCTAGAGGTAACGAAAGTAGGAAAGTTGATGTAAAAAGTGAACCAGAGAATAATCCTTTATCTCTTGGTAAACAAATTATTATTTTTTTTTTCAAATGTAACAAATATTTCTATTTTTAATCATTTGAAAGTGAACTTTTTTTCTTTTAAAGGTGAACCAGCAGCATCGCCTGCAAATATTCGACATTCTAGGAGCAGCGAGCTCAAGGATACTCAGTTGGTTTTAAGACGGGCGAGAAGCCTATGAAGAGCTCCCCTGACCTAGAACTTTTAATGAAGCCCAGTATGTCGAATACTGTTCGCGGTGTAATTTCCTCAGGTTCCATAAAATAGGCCACGAGGGTTTGTTGCCTGACCCTAGCTAATGCCGGGCACTGGCATAATACATTCAGGGATGTTTCGTCATCCCTGTCGCATTTCCTGCACTCTGTCGTGGGGTTATACCCCATTTTGTGTATATATGATAGTTTAAGTAAAACTCAGTATGGATTTCGCCTGACGGCAACTCTGGATTTGTTCCCAGTATTCCTTGCGTTTTGTTCGGATCCAGCTTTCAGTTGCCTTCCCGACACAGCAAGAGGCTATTCCCAGTACCGTTTCCGGTCCTATGTATTCTCTCACTGCGCCGCATTTTGCCAAGTGGTCCGCCTTTTTGTTGCCCTTGATCCATGTGTGACCATGGACCCCTATGAGAGCCACATTGTTCCTTTCTGCAAGTTGCTTTAATGCCTTTTTGCATTCCCAAACCAGTTCTGATGTTATGTCTGGTTTCCCTATTGCAGTCAGTGTCGCTTGGCTGTCCGAGCAGACCATAATCTCTCTGCCAGCAGCGTTTTCTTCTATCAGTGTTTCAGCATAGCGCAGGACGGCCAGGACCTCCGCCTGAAAGGCATGTCGACCAAGTGTGATCCCTATGTCCCTCCCTCTCTTGCTATCATATATTCTTGCTGCTGACCCTCCCTCTCAACTGGAGCCATCTGTATACCAGATTTCCCCTTGCAGGAGCGGGTTACTATTTGCTTTCCACAAATCTCTGCTTGGAATGCAGATGCGGAAAGCTTTGGCAAAGCTGAAGCGTTTTGTTATTTTACCTTGCCTCACCTCTACAATCAGCAGTGCGCTGATGTCACTCGGAAGCCTAGTTTCCCTAGTCCCTCGAGTCCATCTATTTACTCTTGACAGGCGGCCTATCGCGTGAGCCGCTCTAGTAGTTATCGCAACAAGTAAGGGTTCCTCACAGAGCATGAATCCCATTTCCGCTGTGGGCGTAGTCCTCATTGCTCCAGTCAAATCCCTAAATGCTAGCGTTTGTAATCTTCGCAGCCTGTCCTGCATTGTTTTAAGTTCTGCCCGTGGCCACCAGACCAAGGCCGTATGTAGGAGTCTTGGTTTTAGGACAGCAGAATAGAGACATGCAAGCATTTTAGGCCCTAGATCCCACGTCAAACCAAAGGCTCTTCTGCGCATCCAAAAAGTTATTATAAACTTCCTGCATTGGGTCTCCAGGTACTTTGCCCAGTTCAGCTTGCTACCTAGGATTACTCCAAGATATTTAACTGATTCTGAAGTCAGCTTCCCCTACGATGAGCAGCCCGGACCTTATAAAACCCATCAACGTTCCCAAATGATCCCTAGCTGGTCCGGCACGCCACATCTCAAAGCCTCTCGACAGATGACTTCTGGAGGAGTATTGCTGAAACCACCCTCTATATCCAAGAAAGTGCTTACAGCATACCCCATTTTCTCCAACTGCTGCTCCAATTTCGCCACAACAGCATGAAGCGGAGTTTCTGCCGAGCAGCCTGCCTGGAAAGCAGGGTGCCCTCTATGCAGCGGGGAGGCCAAGAGCACCTCATCCCTAATGTGTCTCTCCACCAGCTTCTCCAACGTCTTCAGGATAAAAGACGTTAGGCTGATTGGTCGGAGATCTTTTGCAGCAGTATAACCCTCCCTCCCAGGTTTGGGTATGAAGGCCATTCTGCCATCCTTCCATGTCGATGGCACGTGTGTAAGGGCTATACTTGCCCTAAATAATTTCACCAGAGGAGGGACGACTAGATCCATTCCTTCTTGTAAAAGCGCTGGATAAATGCCATCTGCCCCTGGTGGTTTGAACGGGCAGAAGGACCCTACGGCCCATTGCACCTTTTTGTAATCAATGACCTCAGCGGCGAAATTCCAGTCGGCCCTCTCCACCTCTTGGCCCCAGCCTTCCTCCTCTTGTTCGGTTTGGATTCGCTAAGGTGATTTAGCGTTGCTTCTTCGTCTTCGGCAAACTCACCATTATCGAGCCGTATGATCCCAAGTCTAGCTTCCGGATTCTTCGCCAGGATCTTGTGGAGCCTTGCTGTTTCCGGAATGTCTTTTGATTCCTCGCAGAAGCCCCTTAAATCACCCTAGACTTGATTGTGCGTGTAGGGCAGTTGTTTTCATATGATGTATTCAGTCTTTCGCAGAAAATCCGCGGCGTAATATAACTCATCAATGGTGCCATAGCTTGTGGGGAATTCCGCAAGCCTCCCGTTTAAACCACCGGTTTTCCTGGGGCTAATCGAAACACGATATATATTCGTGGTCCGAGAGAGACTCCTCGTCGGAGACTCTCCAGCACACTACCCTGCTCCTCAGTACACTTGAACATAGAGTCTAATCGAGAATCTCACTCCTGTTTTTAGTCTGGATTGTGGGAGTATCACCCGATTCAGAATCTCCAGCTCTGTGCCCACTATGTATTCCATTAAATCTCTCCTTCCGTCATTGATGTTTATGCTTCCTCACACCGTGTGGTGAGAGTTTGCATCACAGTCCAGCAGCAGAGGAATCTCTTTGAGACCTTCTTTGAGACCCCTGCCTGTCCGCCTCTACTGAGGGATGTTCAAGGATTTGTTAACCCTGGTACCATTCAGCCCTTGACACGGCGATCACATCGTAGCTTGGAAGCATGAGAACTCGCGCCCTCGATATTCCAAGATGCCTTGCCATTACCCCTGGAACTAGTGACGCATAGCGATAATTTTTTAACGAAATCGAGATTTGCTTCAAACATAGTTGGATGGAACTGAAATGTAATGGAGATCAAGAATATGCAATGAAAAAAGTCGATCGAGACGATCATCTCGACTGAGTGATCGTTCGTCTCGATGTGATGAGTATGGTGTTCAAGTTCTTAATTTAATCTGATGAGATTTTTGAAAATTTTTAAAATGATCGATATGCATCACTACCTGGAAGGATCACCCCTTAGTTTGAGTCCCACAGACCAAAGTCCGTCAGTTCCCCGGAGTGGCTACACCTCGCGATGCAGCCTCTCTGGTTCACCTATAGACGTATCGTGGATCTGGCAAAAACACGAGTCGTTTCAAGAGCCTTAAAACTAAAGAACTCTCAGAGAAATTGAAAAAAGAAGACTACGCGTTATCATATTTTTCTATATACTTATACAATATTTCTAGTTTTTTTTTTTTTTTTTATTTTTTTATTTTTTTTTTATTCTTTGCGCTGTGAAAAGACTATAATTGTTTCAGGTTTTTTTATTCTTTATTTTTTACAGTCTTGACATTTTAATTCCAATATGAATATTTTGCACCATCTGAAATTCTGGCAACATTTGGGTTTCTTGCCTCAGCATCCCATTAAATTAAGCATGTGAAGGTTTGCATTTATTCTCTCTCGTCTTGCCAATCGGAACTGGCGTAACGGCTGAAAATAGAAATAAAAAATATATGTTTCATTATTTAATACAATATCTTAATATACTTTATAAAATTAGACTCAAATGATGATCATTCCCTTTTAATTCTACAAAATTGTCCATTCTAGTAAAATAACACAAGCCTGCATCGTTTTTGTTATGTTATTATTATATAGCTAATAAACGTTTAGTCAAAAAAATTAACATTTAACCAAAAAAGAAGGGATTTTCAACAAAACAGTTGAATTTTCAACCAAAGTGATCCACTTTCAAATAAAATGACGAATCTTCAACTGGAGTAATTAAATTTTAAACCAAACAGTTGTTGTTGAATTTGCAACTAAAAATAATAAATTTTCAACCAATAGTTGAACTTCACAAAAAAAATAGAGAAGAATTTTCAACAAAAAATAGAATAGTGAAACATTAAGTCAAAAAAATTATTTAAAAAAATGGATTTTCAACCAAACAATTTAATTTTCAACCGATGTGATGAATTTTCAAATAAAATTATGAATCTTCAACTGGAATAGTTGAATTTTATACCAAAAAGGTACAACAAATTCTCACCAAATATTTCAATCATTGAATAAAGAAGAGCAATTATCAATCGATCAATTAAATTTTTGTCAAAAAAAAAGTTATCAACCAAAAATAGTATAGTTAAAATTTCTGTTTGAAAAAAAATTTCTAACAAACAAAAAAACGAATTTTCAACTGCAATAGTTAAATTCTTAGTTCGAAAAATTTATTTTCAACAGGGTCGTTGAATTTTCAATCAGAGATGAATTTTCAATTAAAATGATGAATCTTCCATGAAAAAAATGAATTTTTAATGAAGAATTACACTTTTAACGAAGGAGTTAAATTTTCAACTAAAAAAGATAAATTCTCAATGGAAAATGACAACAAGATTCGCAAATTATCCTGATGTGATTTTAAATTTCGATTACCATTAAAAAAAGTTATGTGCTTTTAATATTTTAAAAATGTTCAGAAAATATTTTTAAAAAAACCACAACTTTTCTGATCGCTTAAGAAATTTTAATCCAAATTTTTACCAGATCTCAAATATATTTGAAAACTATACCAATAAAATTTTTCGATCAGAGCAAAATTCAGAAAAATAGAACTTTTTCAAAATTAAAAAAAATTTTTTTTACGAGTTTTAGAAATTTTTTTCAAAGTTCCTGGTACATGAGAAAAATATTTGAAAATTTTAATGGCATTTTTGATATCAATGAAAATTAAAAACATTTAAATGCTTTTCAACCTTTTGGAAAATTAAAAAAAAATAGAAAGAACTATTTTTCTGATAGATTAAGAAATTTCAATCAAAATTGTTACTAGATATCAAATACATTTAAAAACTATCCCAGTGAAGTTTTTCGATCAGAACAAAATTAAAAAAGTTAGCACTTGAAAAAACAAATTCCAAATTATCCTAGTAGCATATTTAATTTCGATGAAAGTTAAAAAAAAGCTATATACTTTTAAACATTTTGAAAATTTTTTAAAATTAGAAAAAACTTATTTTTTGATGAATTAACAAACTTTAATTATAGTTGTTACTAAATATCGAATAGATTATTTTATATTCTGTTCCATTTTGTGTAAGTAGTTTTATTTTTTAAAGAGAATCATGCCAGTAACCTAATTATCGAGCGTTAAGAACGAATATCAAAATGTGCTTGTCATCATGAAAGCAGCAGGTGTTTCAAGAACCGTCTTTAAAAACAACTTAAAAAACAATGACAGTTGAAATTTGTGACTATAGTCCATCAGGCGAGTTTTTGTTGAATTTTGAACTTATTTGTTGAAAATTAATTTTTTATGATTCCCCATTTCGATTTCAGTCGAAAATTCATCTCTTTGGTTAAAAATTTGAAAATTTTGTAGCAAATTCGTTGTTTTGATTGAGAACTAATTTTCCAAATGAAAATGTAACTATTCCATTTTTTTTAGAAAGTCACCTTTTTCTAGTCGAAAATTGTATTTTTTAGTAAAAAATTGCTCTTTCTTTTGAAGATTTATCCTTTTTGGATAAACGTGCATCCGCTTGGTTAAAAATTAATATTTTGTGGTTGAGAATTCAACGTTTATTTGGATTCGTCTTATTTGCTTGATTTTAGCTGTATATGATTTAAAATCGTTTTTTTTTCTCAATTAATATTTTCTTGTTGAAAATTCAACTGTTTTATAGAAAGTTCGTTGCGCTTGGTGGAAAATTCAACAATTTTATTGAAAATGAACTTTTTCGTTGAAGATTTATGTCTGGCTGAGAACTAAACTATTTTGTTAGAAAATTCAACTATTTGGTCTGAATTTAGAATATCTATTTAAAAATTCAACAATTCTGAGAAAAATTCTTATATTTTGTTGAAAATTCGTCTTTTTGGTAGATCTAGTTGATATTTTATAATTTTTGGTTGAAAATTAATTTTTTAAATTTAAATTTGATTGATTCTATTTTTGGTTAGATACTTATCTTTTTCAATAAAAAATCAACTTTTTGTTAAAAATGAGTCTGTTTTCGTTAAAATTAAATGCTTGAAAATTGTTTAATTTTTTTTGTTATTGAAAAGTTGTCACTAAATCTGAAAATGTAACTCTTTCATTTTGGGTTGAAAACTCATATTTTTTAGTTGAAAATTCAACAGTTTGGTTGAAAAGTAATTTAAAAGTTCAACTATTTTGTAAAAAGTTTAATTATTTTGTTAAAAATTTAACTAGACAGTTAAATATAACTATAGTTAACTAATTATATTTAACTATATAATGTATAAATTTTTAATCCACTGGAACAAATTTTCAACAAAACAGTTGAATTTTCGACTAAAAAAGATAACTTAACAACATAGTTGAATTTTAAACCTGCAAAGATCAATTTCCACCAAGAATGTAATTTTTCATCAATAAAGCTGAATTTTCATGTAAATAGTTGATTTTTCTACTAGAAAATATAAGTTTTTAACAAAAAATGGAACAGTTGCATTTTCAGTTTAAAGAATTAATTTTTAACAAAAAAAAAAAGAATGTTCTATCAGATTAGTTGAATTAAAAAAGAGGAATTATTGGTAACAAAATAGTTGAATCCACATTCAAAAAGATGAATTTTCAACAAAATACACAAAACAATTGAATTTTTCACTTAGAACCAAATAGTTGGATTTTATACCAAAATAGTTCAATTTTCTACCAAATAGTTCAATTAAAAAAAAAACGTATTTTTCCAACTGAAAATTCAATAATTGCATTTTCAGTCCAGAAAACTAATTTTCTACAACAAGAAAAATCGAATTTCCAACTAGTTTAATTGAATAAAAAAGACGAATTAAAAAAAAAGTTTAATGCTCTAGCAAAATAGTTGAATTTTAGATAAAAATAGATAAATTTTCAACTCAAAATGGAATAGCTATATTTTCAGTATAAAAAATTAATTTTTGACCAAAAAAAAACGGATTTTCTACCAATTAAATTGAATAAAAAAAGGACGAGTTTTTAAGAAAAGAATTAAATGTTCTAGTAAATAGTTGAATTTTACATTAAAAAACGATAGGTTTTCAACCAAAAATGGAATAGTTATATTTTCAGTTTAAAAAACTAATTTTCAATAAAAAAAAATAAATTTCTTCCAGTTAAATTTAACAAAAAAGACGAAGTGTAATCAACATACTTGTATTCACCGCCAAAAAGATAAACTTTTAAAAAAGAAAATTAATTTTCCACCCAAATAGACGAATTTCCGACCAAATAGATGTATTTTCCACAAAACAAAAAATTTTAACATTGAAGTTAATTTTCTACCAAGTAGTTACTTTTTCGAACAAGTAGATTAATTTTCAACAATATACTTGAATTTTCTACCAAAAGAGTTGCGTTTTTACAAAAAAAGAAAATGAATTTTCAACTAAATAGTTGAATTTTCAAGGAAAATGATTCTTTACAAAAAATGGGATTTCAACAAAATAGTTCAACTTGCAGCCAGGTACTTGAACCTTAAAACAAAAAAGATGAATTTTCAACGAGAAGTGTAATTGATTCTACTGGAGCCCCCCCCCCCCCAGACTGTTACCAACTTCAGTTTGTGACGTGGCCCCTTTTCCCCCCTCAAATTGGTAACGTAATTTATGGATGATCCCTAAATACAGTAGAGTTATACAGGTATTCAGTGATTAAAATCTCACTGTATTAAATAGCTTTTGGTTATATTCCCTTTGACAAATTTCCACTATTTATCAACAATTTTTATACTCACTGTCCATTAAGCAGTTCTTATTGCCGCCGAAGCAACACTGGTCTTTCTGAGCTTTGGCCCTTGGGTCACAAGTCTGACCCACATTTATACAGGGAGGCTTTTCTTTATCAGCTGTGGCAAGAGCCACGCATAAAAGAGCGAAAAGGCCGATAGTTGCAAGATTCATTTTCGTTGAAAAACGACTAACCTCTTCTACTTCAGTCGCGGCTTATTTACCATGAAAGCAGTGCTCCCAGCGAAGGTCTGGAGCACTTCTACGCTTGCGTCAAGCAGAGTGAATGCGTCAGATTTCCTGACGCATGCGTCAAACCTGCCTTGGCATTGGTGGAGAGTAGAGGCCCAAGAGAATGCCGAGTTATTCTCTTCTCTCTACCAATGAGAAACTCATCTCCACGCATGCGCAGTACTGCTCTGGACCCTCGTTGGCAGCACTGATCTGACCCCACCAGTGAAAAATGTTATCAGTGAGAAATCAACTGAAGGAAACGTCTCTCTGAAACACGATAGACAAATGTGTCCCATTTTCTTCATAAAGCGATGCTAGCCAAGGTTAACCAAGGCTAGACAACCACCTGCGCACAAAAACACAACACGAAACTGAATGAAGTTGACCTCTAGACACAATTCAAACAAGTTTTGAATTTTAATCTTAGAAGTACATATTCCTCTAGAAAAGTTTTAAAAAACAACATTTTTCTATCTTTCTTCACTTGTATTTACCGTAAGAGACCGTACCTAAATTTCGTAAAAGCTCAAGGGGGGGGGGGGTGTCGAGAAATTTTGTTACGATTCGTTACGGTAGGGAGGAGGGGGTCCTTTACTCATGTACCTAATTTTTGCAAATTCGCAAAAACATTCTCATGAAGATTATCTTTTTAGATTCAAATTTATTCAGAGAAAAAGATCTCTGTCCTCTTGCTCCACTGGGATTTGAACACCAGATCAGCTGATTTCCGATTGTGCAACACCTTGCTAAATAAGCGTATATCAGAAAAACAGTATCCTTCTCTGATCTCTCTGTAGCTCAATAATTGGTAGATCACCTGACCGGAAATCAGTTGATCTGGTGTTCGAATCCCAGTGGAGCGAGAGGAGAGAGATCTTTTTTTCTGAATAAATTTTAATTTATATCTCCATCTAGTCTGTAATGACGAAATAATTTTTCTCAATTAGAGGATTTTATCTCTCATCGATATGGTAGATTTCCATTATTCACAGTACGTTTGATTGGATTTCTCAACGGATCGATAATTATAACCTCCGATGATAATACAGATTTCTATTTATTTATATTATCTTTTTAGTTGTAAATCTTATTATTTGGTTGAAAATTTAACAATTTTCTTAAAAAGACATCAGCGCTTTTTACAAATTCAACTATTTTGTTGAAAATTCGTCTTTTTAGGTTAAAAATTGAACACTTTTCGTATAATATTAACCTTTTGTTTAAAATTCATATTTTGTTGCTGATAAGTCAACTGAAATCTTTTTTCGATGAAAAATATTGCATCTTTCTTGGACAAAAATGCAACTGCTTTGCTGAAAATTCAACTATTTCCTAGAAATTTTACTTTTTGTTTAAAATTCGTATTTTTTTGTAGAAAAGTTTATTAAAATCCTTTTGGATGAAAATTTTACTCTTTTTTGAATATTTGTCTTTTTGATTTCAAAATTCACCTACTTTAGAAGAAATTACATCTTTCTTGGATTAAAATGCAACTGTTTAGTTTAAAATTCAACAATATTGTTGAAAAGTCCTACTTTTTGGTTACAAATTTTGCTGTTTTTTTTGAAAATTTCACCATTTTTTTTTAATTTACTTTTTGGTTAAATTTAATATTTTGGTGTTGAAAAATGAACTGAAATATTTTCTGGATGAAAATTCAACTATTTTTTGAAATTCTTTTCTTCATCAAAAATTTATCTGTTTTAAGAGAAATTCCATCTTTTCTGGATAAAAATGGAACTGTTTGGTTGAAAATAAAACTATTTTGTTAAAAAGTCATACTTTTGGTCGAAAATTCTAATGTTTTGTTGAAAATTTAACTATTTCGTGCGAAATGTACTATTTATTTAAAATTCATATTTTGGTGTGAAAAAATGAACTCAAAGCTTTTCTGAATGAAAATTCAACTATTTTTCAACTATTGGTCAGACAATTCAACAATTTTGTTAAAAAGTCATCCTTTTTGGAAAAAAATTTGTCTTTTTGGATTGAAAATTCAATTTTTTTCGTAGAAACTTATTTCTTGGATCAAAATTCATAATTTGATCGTGGAAAGTCAGCTAAAATCTTTTTTAACAGAGAATTGATCCATTTCTTTTTAAATTTAACTTTTTGATTTATAAATTTATCGACATTGGTAGAATTTTCTTTTTTTTATGAAAATGCAACTTTTTGGTTAAAAATTCTTCTTCTTTGCTGGAGTATTCAACTATTTTATTTTTTAGTTGAAAATTCTCTTTTTTCGGTCAAAAAGTTATTTTCTTGGTTTAAAATTTCATTTTTGTTGGGTAAAATAAATCAGTTTGGTGGAAAAATAATTCTTTGCTGAAGCCATATTTTTGTTACAGAAAATTCGTCTTTATTTAGGTAAAATTTTCTTTCTTTAGTGAAAAATCTTTATTTGTTGAAAATTCATCTTTTCAGTTTTAAAGACCGATTAGTTTTAAAACAGACAGATGAGTTGAATTTTTATTGAAATAGTTGAATTTCAAGCCAGAAAGATAAATTAATCAGAAAACAGTTGAATTTTCAACAAAAAAAGTTCATTTTCAACCCAAAAGTGGACAAAAAAATCTTTTTCACTATTACATGTTTCGTTGGGAATTCATCTTTCGGATACGCCATTTTTAATTTTTAATTTTGGATTTTAGATTCGAAGTGAACGACCTCAAAAGTCTCGAAAATCTAAGATAGCTAAAAAGGTAATAAAATTTGGTAATAAATAATTTTTTGTCAACCAATGACTAAATTGAAAATTTGAAGAAAAAAAAATATTCTGAAAAATGTAAATATTTGAAAAAACCCTCAGTTATACGTGATCCTAACAAGATATAAATAATGAGTTTTACAACAAACTGTTTAGAAATATAATTATAACAAAAATTTAATTGATGAATCAAAAGAAATTAATTAGAAAAAACTCAGTCCTAGAGTTTTTCACAATTATATTTAATTGAAGAAATCATTTTTTTAAAATAATAATGAAAAATCGAAAATACCATTTTGCGGTCGAGCTATACAAGACACGAAAAAGATTACGAGACCAAAATTGTTTATTCAAAAAAGATCTAAAAATTTGTAACAAATCACTTTTTGATAGCACGCCTAGTTTTTGTTTTGTTCGTAAAAAACTGCATTAAAAATAGAAAAATTGATTTTTCAGACAAACGACTTTTATCTAAAATTAAATAAAAATAAAAATATTTGTTGGTTGAAATATCAACTATTATATTTTATTTGAGAATTCATCTTTTTGGTTCATAACTTATCATTTTATTCGAAAATCCTCTTTTTTTTAATTTAACTATTTTGTTTACAATTTTTTGTTGGAAACCATTTTTTTTAACTGAGAATTTAATTATTCCATGTTTGGTTAAAAATTCCCTTATTCTGTTGAAAATCAAACTCTTTTGGTATAAAATTAATATTGTTGATTGAAAATTTAACTATCAGGTTAAAAAATCCTCTAAAATTTCAAATATTTGTTTGATAATATTGAAAATTCTATTAGAAATTAATATTTTTCATCAGAAAATTAACATTCTTGTTTGAAAATTTATCTTTCGTGTTGAAAATTTACCTCTCTGATTGAGAATTAGTTTTTTTTTAATTGAAAATACTTTTTTCTTAACTTAAAAATAAACTGTACTATTTAATTTTTTGACGATAATTTATCTTTTTTGTGGTAGAAATGCAATTTTTGCATTGAAGATTGAACTATTTTGTTGAAAATATATTTTTCTTGGTTGAAAAATAAATTTTTAACTGTAAACATAACGATTCCCTATTTGGTTGAAAATTGATATTTTTGGTTGAAAATTTATTTCTTTACTCGAAAGTTACTTCTTTTATTGGAAATTAATTTTTTCACTGAAAATTCAACTATTCCATTTTTGTGGAAAATTGACTTTTTAGCATTTACTTTTTTGTTGAAAATTAATTTTTTTCTTTGATGACTCATCATTTTAATTGAAAAATGTTCTTTTTGGTTCAAAATTTGAATATTTTTAAGGATAAAAAAATGTCAGCTGAAAATTTGACCATTCCATGTTTGGCTCAATATTTACACTTTTCAGTTGAAAATTCGACTATTTGTTCGAAAATTTCTGTCTTTTGTTGAAACTTTGTCTTTTGTCGCAGAAAAGTCATCTTCTTGGTAACTAAGTCACTTTTTTGGCTGAAAATTCAACATATGATAATTTAAGTTTATTTTCATTTCTTATTCTTTCTAATTCCTTCTCCAGAACAAGATTTTGTCAAAAATTGTCAATAACTAGGACCATTTTCGAAAATAGTCAAACTGGTTTCCTCTCCTATTTTTTGAGGTTGTCAAAAATCATCTCATTTTTTTTCGGATGTGAGAATGACTATCCCTTGCTTGAGAAAGGGATAGTCATTCTAACATCCCCTTGAAGAGACTCATGCCGTCAGATTCGCTTCTATAAAGTACCACTTGATTCTATACAGCTGGAAGGATTCGGGGAATATTTATCCATCTTACCGTTCGGAAATGGAGAAAAATTCCCAAATAATCATTTATGTTCGGACTTTGATTATTCGAGGTGGTCCTCAGACCATGGTTTGTCATTCTTCCATACCCTCCCCTAAAACCACCCACTCAGTACAACTAAATTCTATACAGCTGGAAAGATTCGCTGAATATTTTGTCTTCTTATTTTCGAGAGAAAGAAAAATTTCTGAGAATATTCAAAGTTATTGCCTCTCTGATTTTTGAGGTGTTCCTCAGGCTATGAATTATCATTTTAGCAGTCCCCTGAACCCACCAGTGCTGTAGAAGTGAATTCTATAAAGATGGAAAGATTCGGTGAATATATTTCACTCTTATCTTTCGGGAAAATGATTTTTTTTTTAAATCGAAGTTATTGTTCCTCTGTTTTTTTGCCGTGGTTTTTAGGCTATGGATTGTCATTCTGATACCACCAGTTTCTCCTAGAACCCACCTACACAGTAAATCTGAATTCTACGACGTGGAATAGTTTAGTGAATATTTTCTCTTATCATTTGGAGAAGGACAATCTTTTGGAAAAACCGAAGTTATTGAGCCTCTGATTCTTTTATGTAATCCTCAGGCTATGGATATTTGGCCACTTCGCCCTCCTTGGCCACCTCGTCCTCCTTGGTCACCTAGCCCTCTTTAACCTCCTCTTCTTCTTCCTCTAGTGGGCCAGGAATTTTTCGGGATGAGGAAGATGCGCACCACATTTTTTTTAAAACCCCTACAAATCTTAGAGGTCACTCACGACACCGTCCAGAAGCTATTCCATACGAAAAATCACATCTGGGAGTTCTTCGGAAAAAATACTAGTTACCTGGACTAGCGGATTACATAAATCTCTACAGCCACAGATTCTTTAATTTAAAGTTGAGGCCACATGAATTTTAATAACTTCTGATTTGAATACTAAAAATTGAAAGGCTTTGAAAGTTTGTGAGGTATGAATAAATGTACACATTTTCTAATGAATAATAAGGAAACAATTGTACAACATGGTTTTACTACTTTCTTTATCTATTTTGAACTTATTTCATTTCACGCGGCTAATTCGGCCGGTTTTTCTAAATATGTAGAATGCAAGAAAATGCCACCCGGAATCAAGATGAGGTAGCTAAGGCAGATAAAACATTGAACAAAGTAGATATTCGAAACTCGGTCAATTATTTGAAGCGTGATGATTCTGCTCAAGAGGAAATCGATAAAGTAGCCAAAGTTTTCGAAGTTGAAAGACAAGCTACTCGTAGTTTTATAAGAAGTAACCCAATTCTAATAAGAGGGATGATTTCGCAGTCCAATAGACGATTTCATTCTGTCAGTTAGGAATTCAGCGCACAGCAATAGCTGCTGCAGCAATAATACATCCAACGCAGTGGTCATCTAACATCGTAGATTGTGTTGTAATTGACGGTGATAAATTGCACAGGGATAGCTTAGAGTCACGTCCTCCTGTATTGAAAGATGTAATAGCGAATGCTAAATATTTCACGCTGGTCGAAATTAAGAGGAAGGTTGAAGTATTATCAACCGAATATTTTATAAATGTAGGAGAAGATTGTTTTGTTCATTCAGACAATGATAATGTGGAATGTCTTCTTCGTAATTTACAGAATGGATTGAATGATATGTTATCACGTGGCATTTCTCTAAATATGGCAAGCAATGGGTTGTCTATTGTTTTTTTGAAAATGGACCAGATAATTTGAATTTTTGATTCCATCAGTAGAAATGCTGCAAGCATACGTTCAGAAAAATGAAACCGCGTGCAATGGGGTTTCCAAGCATATAGTCACAATTATAAGTTCTGAGACAAAACATACTTAGTCAGCAGGATGACAAGATCGTACAAAATAGTACATTGTGCGCCAAGGAACTTAAGTCGGTCATTATACGCCGCGTGTGCGTTTGCAATACAAGTCGTAGACGAGCGCCAAGCGCGAGGCGGAGACGAGTATTGCAAACACACAAGGCGTAATGACCGACGTAGTTCCATGGTGCACATTATACTTTATACACCAAGGGCATGATTTGCATTTTTTTTTTGCCCCCGATTATCATGTATCATAGGGGAGGTCCGACGTGGCGAGTCGAATCGGTCCAATTCACTTCTAGCGCCGGTTAACAAGATTTTTACTGAGCCGGTTGATATTTGCTCTTGTTAAAATTTTTGAAAAATATTTAAATTTTGGATATTTTTGAAAATTTGAAATTTTTTGGGGGATTT
>CAKNXH010000180.1:35824-205129 GCA_932178445.1 Andricus quercusramuli
TGTAATTTATAAGTATAAAATATTTATTTTATACTGAACCGTTTCAAAGTACTAACCGTGCCCAACGCTGCTTAACTTCAGTGATCTTACGGGAACTGGTGCATTCAGAGTGGTATTGCCGTTGGTATGTCCATTACCTATACCCGGGAAAATTAGAAAAGCTGTGCTCAATTGTGACGATTGTGTCATTTAATTGGTGAGCACAAGGATTGCGCATCACTTTTATATTTTTGCGACGGAGTGCGAACCTATGGCGAGAAAAATATCTTTCCAGGGTTGCAAAAATTCGGAATGGAAAAGGAAATTATGAAAGTGATGCATAGTTATGATCGAGATGTAGCTAGTTTAGTGTAGGGTGTTACAAGCAATAACGGGAAATGCTTGAATTCACTAATAGCCAAGCGAATAATATCTAAGCGTGTCAATCTGGGAAAAAGAAACGAATATGATGCTCGAGTTGCTGCAGCAATAACACACTATAATACACATAGAGTTGTCAGCAGATATTACGAATTTATAAATAAGGAGCCAACACTGATTGTGAAGCAGATGGAGGTACGTAATTACAAAGCAAACAAAAAGTAGCAAAAGAGAAAACGAAGATAAGGAGAAAAAGGTGTAGAATATTGAAAGAACAAAAAGAAAGCTCATTGCTAATTAGGAATATGGACCTAAGTGCGAAAAAATATGGATTCCGAAACTTATGAAGCAGAACTGAAGGGACTATATAAAAAATTGGACAACTACATAGCGAATCGAAATGCAGTTAATAGACAATTTATTAGACAAGCTGATAGTCCTTTATGGATAAGATCAAGACGTTGGCTTTCAACTGCGTCTTTTTTTCCGAAAGTGTTGGGATGAAAGAGGCAACATGTTGTGCCTCAAAGGTTACAAATATAACACGTCCTAATTAAAGGCTCAATTCACAGCCTGTCATTACTTATGGGCGAGAACACGAAACAGCGGCTCGAAGACAATTGGAAATAGATCGAAATATTAAAGTTGAACCTTCTGGTCTGTTCGTTCACAAGAATATTCTTGGATTAGGAGCAACACTAGACTAGCAAGAATGATAGAGATGTCTGTGAACCACTTTCACTACTACCAAGTACAAGGGCAGCTGTACATGGCAGTCAGGGATTACTGCTTCTATATTTTGTGGACAAAAAGGGGCTATAGAATAGCGCAAGTGTGGAGAGATAGCACTTTTCGAAAGGTACACATGGAACCTCTCCTTGTACGATTTTATAAGGACTGCTTGTCACCTAAATTAGTGGATAGCCGATAATTTTGCATTATTTTTCTCCCAAGGATAAAAAGATTAAATATTTACCAAATCTTTCCAGCTCTATAGAACTTAGTATTACTGCGTGGGAGGATTCTAACGGGGTGTTAGATTGACAACCCATAGTCTAAGGAACGCCTAAAAAAATCGGAGAGGCAATAACTTTGAATATTCTGAAAAATTGTTCTTTTCCCAAGGATAAATGAAAATATTCAAGAAATATTTGCAACTGTACAGAATTTAGCTGTACTTCGTGAGTGGGGTTTGGGGAGTATTAGCATGATAAGCTATAGCACGAGAATCAGCTAAAAATATCGGAGAGGCAAAAACTTTGAATATTCTCGAAAATCGTTCTTTCTCCCAATGATAAGAAGAGAAAATAATCACCGAATCTTTCCAGTTGTATAGAATTTATTTGCATTGCGGGGCTGGGTTGATGGTGGTTTTAGACTTGAAAATCAGAGAAGCAATAACTTCGATTTTTTCGAAAAAATTTCCTTCTCCGAAGTATTAGAAAACATTTATTGAATCTTTCCTGAGCGACGAACAACACCACCGCCAGGAGAGATGAAGATGGTGCCTTATGCGAGGCAATTGTAAAATATATTTACAGAGGGACATGTGGGAGAAATAAATTTAGTATTATATCCATAGCCGGAGGACCACCTGAAAAAATCAGAGGAGCAATAACTTTGAGTTTTCCAAAAAACTCTTTTTCCCGATGGATAAGAATGGAAAAGATTCACCGAATCTTTCCATCTTTATAGACTTCGTTTCTGCCGCGTTAGTGGTTTGTGATGGGTGTCGTAATGACAAAAAATAGTCTGAAAACCACCTCAAAGAATCAGAGGAACAATGACTTTGATCTTTTCGAAAAATTGACGTTTTTCCGAAGGATGTAAAGGGTAAATATTCACTGAATCTTCTCAGCTTTCCTGAATTTAGTTTTACTTTATGGGTGTTTTGCGGGCTGTTAGAATAACTATTTATAGACTGAGAAAAAACTGGAAGAATCAGAGAGGCGATAACTTTAGTGGAACATTTTCATTTTTTGGAAGGATATGAAGGGAAAATATTCACCGAATCTCTCTCACCGAGTCTCTTTTTTTAGTCCCTCTTTGCTATAATCCCTTAAATTGAAATTTTTTTTTCAGAATTCTTCATTATAATATCGTCATACATACTGAATTCGAAATAATCAGCAAGTGTCCAGAAGAACCCGCAAGTGACAATTTTTAGGAATATTGACAAAAGTTTTTGCGTTTGTGTAAATTCGTTGGCAATGTGTCGCTTCTTTCCAATTAATTGACATGTGTAGATTGAGCCAACTTGCCGTATATCTAACATTTTCAAGGATAGTAAATAGATTTTCGATATAAGGAAAAAACGCCACTTCACCGCCTAAATGTAGTGATAATGTTTGTCAATATGACGTGAAGGCTAATATCTATATAAGTACACCTACTTTAAATTCTTTGTAGTAGAAATTCAAAAAAGTCTCCAGAGATCAGTTTCTGCTTCCATAAATATGGAAACTGTTACTCACATCCTGTTATTCTACGCGCTAATATTTTTCCGAATTACTGTTCGTAAGTAGAATATAAAATACTAAAGCAATAACACATTAAAATTTCTTACATCCAGATATCCACCATATCCAAAAAAAATCTTATTTCACCATGAAACAGTTGAAACATATGTTTATTATCATTGTACGTATTCCGCCAAAAATATTTTTCAGGGTGTGGAAAAAAATTTTATTCTACAGTTTTGAAACTGAACGAGGCCAAATTTTTGGAAACGTAGACGGGAGGAAATAAATGTGAAGTACAAATTTTCTAACATATGTTAGAAGGAAATTGAGTTTAGGGGTACGCGCAAAGATTGAATATGAAATTTTTGATCCTAGTTTGGTAACAATTTTATTTCATATGCTATGTGATAAAGATTTTTTTTTAATTATTACAGCTAGAACTACATTTTTCCCAACATACGTTACAAACATTAATATTCACGTGTACCCATAATTTTGAAATCTTGTATAAATAATCAAAATTAATAAGGTTTCAACCAAAATTTTTGCCAACATATGCTTGGCAATTTTACGTTATATCCACACCCGTAGGACAACATATGTTCCAAAAATTGGTCTTTACAATCTGTTTACTTGCGTCTGTGCATCTTAAATATTTTTTTCATTGTTATATTAAGCATTCTCTGATCGAATATCTGATTTGTCACGCTTCCCATTGCTGTAACCTTTCGCACAATCCAAATGAGGAAATACCTTGTTAGCAAGGTTCTTCCTTCTTTAAATCTTTCCTATATGATTTCCAAACGTGAAAAATAAAGATAATAATCCCCATCGCTTATCGTTTTATACTTCCTTTCATTAATATATGAGTGGTTGCCAAATCTTTGTGAAATTTGGACTATGACTTTTTTTTTAATAGAACTTTGAAATACCATCTGAAGTATAATTTTTTATTTTCCGACACCCAAAGTTGGAAGAAAATACCAATTTTTGAGATCGAAAATCATATCCGTACTGTATAGAAAAATTTTCATATACAAAAATTAAGTTTATCTGCATTTTCTGTTGATAAAGGTAATTCGAGAGAGATTACTTTTGTGAAGAATTAACTTAACGACAAAATGCTGTTAATCTAGTTATATACAGTTACCTTTCATATGTTAAAAATTTCTTACACGTTGAGATTCAATTTATATTAATATTTGAAATTTAGGGGGGAAAATCAGAATAAATCAAAACGTAAATTCCTCTTTAACGTCCGGCATTCGAATTTAGCGACAAAATTCTTGGAAATGAGAAAAAAAACAGAATCCAACAATATAATTTTATCAGCACCCTCTTAAATGAATCCATTCAAATTAAACAAATAAAATAAAATAAAAAAGAAGAAAATAAAAGAAAACTGCTTTTCAACGATTTTCGTGAAAAATGATCAAAAAGGATCCACGTGAGACGCTCTAATCTCGGTGGCTATTGAACATTTGTGAATGACCATGGGCTCATTTTCAACGTAATTGAGTCCTCTGCCAACAACGATAATCATATTATGGATAAAATATATTCCTGAAGAGATATTCTCAAATAACCGATTATTGGTACTTTTAGCTGAACAAAAAAGTCATTTTCTCGCGAACAGGACCTGTTCAGATTTTGTCTTAACGATTTTTGAGCACTCCTAGGTACCAGAAAGAGCATGCCGCATTCACTTTTCTTAGGTGTTTCAAGCATAATGACAATGAGACAACAACAACGAGACAATGAGACAACAACAATGAGACAAATTCTGTTTCGCATTCAATTGCATTCTATAGCATTGAAACATATGATAAATCTCGCCTTAATACTCATTGGACGAAAAATATCGCACTTGGCATTCAGACGCATTAGAGATTTAGATGTTACATGCAAACTCTCGCATTGAAAAGTATTGTGCTTTCATCCCAACCCGTGGTTGTCGCAAAGCAGATTACCAGAGAACATCTCGTAAATGCGAAGCAATATTTTTTAATCTGACGCTTTTTGCAGGAATTTCTCATGCTGACTAACTCTGTACTTTTATCTCCCTTCACATTAATGAATGTCCATACATAAAACAGTTTTTTGCTTCCTTCAACATCGTTTTACATTTTCTTCGCATTCGAAGTATGCTTTTTGAAAATAATGAAACATAAAATTGATGATCTGAAATGGCAGATGATGAAAAAATAAAATTTTGTACGCTAAACTTTGTATCTTAATCACTAGTGATTAGCATGCAAAAATCTTAAAAATGTCGTTTCTGCAGGGCCAGCCGCGTTCGAAGAAAGTTCAATTAAAAAACTTCTTACCTTTTCTTTCGGGAAAATAATTTTATTTGTTTTTCGCTATACATCTTAAGGGTCAAAACTTTTCCTTGCTCGTTTTGACATGGAAATTTCTCTTTCATGAATTATACATTTGGGCTATATTTATTTTGGATCAATAGCAAATTTTTAGGGTGCATTAAAAAATTCTGCAAGAAAAATCCCTATATTATATCTTACAGATGGAGCTGATGAGGGTGGGCTACCTTCACTTCGAACTGGAAGGCAGCAGCGGCGTACATTTGATCCTCTTGAATCTGGATTGATGACGCCCCGTCAAGCTCGAACAGCTGCAGCGCAAGGTGCTTCAACCTCTAATCATCGAGGTTAGTATTGTAACCCTTTTCGCAGCCTCTTAAAAGGTAAGCTGGGAACCTTTACTAAATGGCTGCGCCAACACTGGTACAGAAAAGTAAAAAAAAAAATTAAATTTGCACTTACCATGCTGTCGGGCGCCATATGCCTAATCGGCGTCAGTCCAAATTATTTCAGAAACTTTCAATATTTTATCAGACTAAATTAATTTAAATAAACTTGAGCTAGCTCAAGGAGAAGAATTCGTGAGGACAAGAAAAGTACTTTAAAATTTAATGTAAAAAAAGTTAATGTAAAAATTAATTAAAGTTAAGAACAATCATTATTACATGAATGCTGATGCGTGACTTTATAAACGAGTATCTAAGCTCCAACCATGACCTAGTCGAATCGAACTTCTTCAGTCAACAATGAGTTATAGTCTAAACCTTATTATTACATCAATTAATCTAATACACTAAAGAGCTTAACCTAACTTTGAGAAAATGTTTCCCACCAAAACCTGCTTAATCCTAACATGTCAAGAATTAAATATTACTAAAATAACGGGTCCACAGTACCAAACATGGCGTCTGCCCACGTCAGCTATATTACCCTATTTCTTTAACATTTTATTTTCAAACCTAAATAAACCCCTATACAGATTCACTTTCTTTGTAAACTCACTCAAACATTAAACTCCCGAACCTAAACAAGAACAAAATCTAAAGGAAAAGGGGCAAATGACGCCTACCTGAGGTCCAGAATCCACGAGTATCCTTTCAGTATAATTCACGCCAGTTCGGCAAAATGGACTCGTCTGGCAGGCCAGCGGCAATTTCCAAAATCCTTTAACGAAAGCTAATCACATTTCTCTGTCCAGTCGGTGCTGCCCTCTTCAATGATTTCCGGGACTCGGGGCGATGGAATCTGGGCCGTTCCGGTATTTGGAATGCCGGCCGGCACAAGATGGATGCTCCCTCGTATTGACAGGTATCAGGTCCGGCATGGCCTGATATCTCGACAATACTCCTTTTGTCTAAGATTAATTTCGGGAGTTTGTAGTTTTCTCCGAGTGGGCCCCGTAATGCTGTGTAGTGTAACGCGACCGTGGATGAGTGTGGTCAGCTTGGCTGAGTGAGGTGGTGCGGGTGGCGTAGTGTGTTTTTGTTGACGATTGGAGTCTGTGGCAGTGTTTTTCCCAGCCGGATTTTCTGAAATTATACTAAAAGAACTCCGGGACTCCTGAATTATTGCAAGACGTCACCTTCCTTCTTACCTTACTACTCCAGGTGTCTACTCTAACCTATTAGGTAATAATCCTTTACATTTATTTAGTCTCTAGTTCCCTGAACTAATCCATCTGGTACTTATTCTTCTCAAGATTTACAATATAAATTCACTCTCATTCCTTCCAACTAAAGAACAATTTCGCTTTCATGAGTAATAACTTAATTTCTAATACTATCTTATTTCTAAATTTGAGCTTGTGCCGGCCACGGGAAAATCGCGGTCAATATTAATTTTGTTTAATAAATCATAATAGCTGAGGGAAGGATCCGTAACGGGGGACTAGCCACCAGGTTACAGTATATTATATAATTCTTTCGAACTCGCAGAAAATTGTCGGTATTCAGACATCAATTAAGTTTACAAGAGTTATCATCTTAGTTATTTTGATTTATAAACTATAAAATAAAGAAAGTGAAAAAGTAACTTTTTATTCAACTTGAAGTGACTTTATCCAGTAACTTTAACTCGTTCCCTTTTTCCGCTAAGTTACGTAACTGTAACCAGTTACAAAAAAAAGTAACTTACACAACACTGTTTCGTTTTGTTCAAGGTGTGCCCGGTTCAAGTACCTTACAAAATAAATAATTGAGGCATTCGAGTCTACAGGGAGGAACAGATATACAATAATTCATGTGCTTGGTGTTTTTTTTTTCATCGCGTTTGTTTTACATTATATCATTAACATAATTGCAACAAATTAAATGGAATCATGTTTGGAATTTTTGAAAACTTGTCATGGTTCTAGCCTACAGCACGACGGCCCTGCTAAAGTTTGTCGCATCCCCACCACGTGGGGATCCTGTCGCACGGAATCACAGTAGACACGTTCCGACAGAAAATAGGTTTCCGGCGTAAAATTTCTGTTGTGCGACAAATTCGGTCCAGATGGTGGGGATGCTAAAAAAATATTCGGTTGCAATTAAATCTTGTAAATATTATAGGTTTCTAGGGTCGTTGATTTTAAATCCTTTTATCTACATTTTTCAAACAACTGGCGAGTATATCAATAAACAATAGCTCAGAATTATACAAAATATTCCAGTAAACAAAGTAAGCTGGTTCATGATTATATTGGATGGAAATTACAATTATTAAATAAGATTGAAGAGAAAACAGTACAGATGTTGAATAAATATCATTCCATAGCCAATTTCAAATCGAACCCAAATTTTCTATAAGAAATGTATTGTAGCCTATTCCCAAAAGCATTCAGATTCATTTTGGTTCAATTCTTCCTGCTACTTGAAACCGATTTTTAACTTCGAAATGTTTGGAGCACTCACAAAAAAAATAATAAAGTGATTATTTATTTATGGTATGTATTTAATTATTCACTTGTTTTGAGATGGTGGGGATGCGACAGAGTTGGGTGAAGTGGTAGGGATGAGACGTGGAGATTTCGTATTCCTGCGTCAAAGCGAGAATCCGCGATTTTGCGCGACAAAATCAGGCCAGATGGTGGGGATGCGACAAAGTTGAGCCGGGCCGTCGTTTCAAAATTTCAGTAATTTTATAATTTCAAAAATATAGTGTTTCGTGAATTTACATTTTTGGACTGGTGCGGGTTTTCGACACAGATTCTGATGTCAATTCCGTTTCAGAATTAGATTTAAAGGATTTTGAACTTTTCACAAAGGTTTCACTGATTTTAAGGATTTGATAAAGGCGTCCACACCAGATTCAAAAGATTTTACAACAATTTCACAAGCAAAGTATGAAAGAAGATTTCACTGAAATTTCAAGAGTTTACAAAGATTTCCAAATATTTCAAAGATTTAAAATATTTCGAGGATTTCAAAGAATTTACGAAGATCTAAAAATAGCCCTAAAGATTTCATAAAGATAATTTAATATTATGTGCTCAAAAAATTAATAATTTATTTATGGATCTGCTTCCTTTAGAAATTGTGGGCTAACTAAAAATGGAAACTGAAAAATGAAACCTAAAAATCAAAAAATGAAGAAAAAAAAACCCCTCATAAGAGACAAATTTAATTTTACCTAATATTGCGTTTATTGAAGCTTTTTAAACATTTGAAAAAAAGAAATAACCATTTATCGGTAATTTAAGAATACCCAGTCATTTGTTAAATAATATCCAATTGTTTAAATAATTCTAAATTGTTTAAATATTTCTTTGTTTTTTTCACTTAAATCGCGAAATGAACGTATTTTCTAGACTATATGAGTTATTAAATCAATGATAACAATAAAGAATTTGTTTAAATAATTTTACGATTATTTGAATAATACGTATTTGTTTAAGTATATATTTTACCCAAAAAAAAGCAAGAGAAATATCTTATCTCACTAAATTTTCCACAAATTTTTATATTATTTTTCGAAAGATTGAAATATTTTTATGTTCTACTTTTCTTTGAAGAATACTCTTAAATGTTTGACCAAATTAAAATTGTTTAAAGAATCGAATATCGGTTAACAGATAAATATGTATTTTTGAATCACTTATTCATGATCATTTATTTTTTGTTTAACTTTTAGAAAGCGTCAATAGACCGTCATAACTCAAAAGTTATGATTGATTCTTATTCTTTGACAAATTGTGAACAATATACTAAAACACGGAATTATTTGTAACATATCGTGTTTAAATATTAGATTCACAAAAAACTGACTTTTTCCCATGTTAAATCAATGGGAAATTTCATGGTCTTTGCGCCACCCCGAAATATTAACCGATTTTGCTCAAATTTGGAGACGACTTTTTTTTGGTATTCGAGCAAAACTTGAGGGGGGGGGGGGGGGGAGTAGAGAAATTCGAAGAAAAAATAATCCACCAAAATATTTCAGGTTTTCAGGTACATTGTTATTTGAAAAATTTTATTTATCTAACTTCTCAAAGTTCTAGATAACCTTTATTGAGCAGGTTCTTTTACGATTTTTCTGATAATTTACTTCTTAATTAATTCCAAGTAGAGGGGTGCACAAAAATGGCGTAATCTGTAAAGCACTCAAAACTTACAAACAACCCACGATAATTTTATTTTTCTATAATTTGCGAAAAAGTGCCAGTTTTTCCACCTGTTTTTGGTGTAAAAAGTGATCCATTTGTGGCCGATGACGTGGCGCATGCGCAGTGCCGACCTTTCCAGGCAACAGTGAAAAATGTGGACGGATGCAGTGGAAAAAGTAAATGGACGCAGTGAGAAAACTGCGGCACATCTTTGGATGAAAATTTAACTATTTTTTCTAAGGATTTTTTTCAATTCATCTGTTTTAAAAAAAATCCATCGTAAGAAGTAGGCGTTTTGAGAGTTATTTTTCAATGTCACTCGTATACCATTGTCACGTTCAAATCTGGCCTGCTCTTGACATTTTCGAGGAACGTGAATTAAGATCTTTTATCTCACATGAAGAAAAACACGTTTTACGAAACAGTTTATTTCTCCCGACTCATTTGCCTACCTAAATATAGATAATCATTTTGGTCAATAATGTGATAATGACTAGTATATAAGCAAGAGTGACACGCATGTAAAATATTTTTGTTGCGGCTCTGGAAGTTCTTTTTCGAAAAGCAGTCCTTGCACTTTAGAAAAATGAAGATGTTCATTTTAACCCCGATTTTTATATTTGTGATATGGTTTCACTCTGTTCGTAAGTAGAACTTTTTATACCACCAAATTAATCATACAGTGGAAGATTTTACATCCAGATATCGATTATATTGAAAAAATTAGCATTTCGCTTTGAAACAGGTGAAACATATGTTACTGTCATTGTGCATCATTCGGCAAATTTTTGCCAGAATATTTTTTAAAGGTTCCAATTCAATCTTCACGTGTACTAATAAAATGAATTTCATTGAAATTTTGTCCAAAATACTTTTAAAAGATTTGAATGTAATATATTTGAGTAGGAAGAAACTGAAATCTTTCAAACATGTGTCTGAATTTTTGAAACATATGTTTGAAAAATTTTCAGTTCTAATTTTTTTGTAAATCTGTAGTAGATTCGGTGCTGAAATGTTTTTCGAAATATGTTTGAACATTTTGAATTCAATATTTACGTGCATAAAAAAAGTGAAATTTTTTCCAACAGTCGCGTTGGATCTCGAAAGTATCAGAATTGCAGGAAAGATAAGAAGTGACATGAGTCTTTAGGCGGGGATAGAGGCTGACACTCATCACCGTCTCATCATCATTGTGCTATATTTTTTTCGTTCATTGACATCGTTACGAATTTTTTGAAAGATTTCGGATTTAATTGACCCAGTTATTAAAATTCTTTGGGAAAATATGCATTTTATAAAAAAATGAATTGGCAAACGTTTCGACCACGGATAGGGGTCATCCTACGTGCCAGATATTTAAATGGGAAATAAACTTAAAATTAAATCTTCAGTATGCAATATTTGGCAAAAAAAGGGCATTGATGCATCTACTTAGCACTTCTATGCCAAAACGTTTGAAAATTCATTTTTTTATCAAATGCATACTTTAGGTATGTATGTAACTTCTCATAAGACCCTCATGCCAATACAAATATAAATTTTCGAATGTTTGAAATAAATCTATCGGCTTTTATGGTTCATAAATTAATTTTCAAGAAAATAGTTTGATTTTTCACCAAAGAAAAGAATTTAGAACCCAAAATAATAATATTCTACCGAATACTACGAATTTTCAAAAAATGCATAAGTTTTTAACTCAAAAAAGATAATTTCAAAACCAAAAATGAATAGTTTTTCCAGTAAAGAAATCATTTCCAGCCAAAATAAAAGCGAAGTTTTAACAAAACATTTCAATTTTCAACCAAATAAATAGCAACCCTGTTAGATTTTCAACTAAAAATGATATATAGTCAAAGAAGTTATTTATCAACAACAAAAAACATGTTTTCAACAAAAGAAATAATTTTCAACTGAAAAAGATAATTTTACAAAAAAATGGAACAGTTGAATATTCAGTTGATAAAATTAATTTTAAAACAAACAAAAAAAAAGGAATTTTCAATGAGATCGGTAAATTTTCAACAGATTTCTAACGAGAATAATGATATTCTACCAAAAGAGATGAATTTTAACCAAATACATCAATTTTCAGCCATATTTGGATTTTCAGCCGAAAAAGATACATTTTTCACAACAAATGGAATAATTCAATTTCCAGTTGAAAAAATAATTTGGAAAAAAAGGGTTTCAAACAAATAGTTGAATTTCTAACAACAACAAAATGAATTTTTTTCAAAAAAGATAAATTTTAAAATAAGAAGAATAATTTTCTACCAAAAAGAGGAATTTTCAACTAAAAAAAAGACATTTCTTAACTGAAAGTTTCAGCATATACTTAAGTTTACAGTTAGAAAAATAGATTTTTTACAAGAAAAAAAATGTCAAGAAAATGGTTAAATTACCAACTAAAGAAAAATTATTTTTAACGAAAATAGACAAATTTCAAAAAAAAAATAGATAAAATTTCAAACAAGAAGAATAATTTTCTCCGAAAAGTAAATGAATTTGCAAGCACATAGATGAATTTTCGAACAAAACATTATTTTTCAACCAAAAAGATTATTTTTCAACCAAAAAGATTAATTTTTAACCAAAAGATTAATTTTCAATGAAAAGAGACGAATTTTCATTAAAAGGACATGAATTTCAAACCAAATGATTGATTTTCCAATAAAAAAAAAAATTTCAACCCAAAGTGGAATACTTAAATTTTCGGTAAATTAATGTTTAACATAAAAACCGATTTTTTATCTGAATATTTGAATTTTCAAGCGAAGAAATTAGTTTTTAATACAAATTGATGAATTTTCAAAACAAGAAGAATAATTTTCTACCAAACGGACAAATTATCAACTAAAAAAAAATACAGTTGTTAACTGAAAAGTATAGTATATACTTAAGCTTTCAGTTGAAAAATTAATATTCAACAAATAAACAAAACTAAACAAAACAGTTCAATTTTCAAGCAAATAGATTAATTTTTAACCAAAAAAGATGAATTTTTAACTAAAATAGATAAATTTCAAGCAGGAAGAATAATTTTCTAAACAAAAAAAGTGCATTTTCTACCACATAGATGAATTGTCAACCAAAAAATGATTTTTCTATCAAAAAGATTTTTTTTGCCAAATAGATTAATTTTCAATGAAAAGAGACGAATTAAAAAAAAAAAAGAATTTCCAACAAAATAGTTCATTTTTCGAATAAAAGCCATTAGTTTTCAACCCGAAGTGAAATAGTTACATTTTCAATTAAGGAGATAAATAATCGGTGAATTTTCAACCGTTCTCCTACGAGAAGTATAATAATTTACCAAAAAAAACGAATTTTCAACAAAATACATGAATTTTCAACCATGAAACAAAAATTAATAAAGAAGATTATAACAAAATTTTTACATTCCCATATAGAGAAATTAATTTTCATCTAAAATATATAAATTTTCAAACAAGAAGAATAACTTTCTACCAAAAAAAGATGAATATTCAACCACATAGTTGAATTTTCAACCCAAGAAATGATTTTTGAACCAAAAAGATGTAAATTCAAATTTCAAACGAAAAAGAATAATTTCTACCAAAAAAAATAAAGTTCAACCAAAGAGCTGGATTGTCAACTAAAATTTTGAAATATTAAATTCAAATAGTAACATTTACAGTTAAAAAAATTACTCTCAATGAAAAAAATTAATTTCCAAAAAAATAGTTGCATTTACCAACAATGTGATGAATTTTTATGTAACATGATGAATCTTGAAATGGAATAGTTGCATTTTTTACAAAGAATATGATTTTCTACCTCAAATGATAAATCTTTATCTGGAATAATTTAATTTCCAACCATACAGGTCAATTTTGAACTGAGAAGATTAATTTCTACAAAAAAAAAAAATGAATTTCCAACTAAAAAATATGATTTTTGAACCATAAAATACGAGAATTAAATATTGAGTTTACAAAAAAGTTAACCTTCAGCCAAAGAAAAACAGAATTTTCGCCAAATAGCTCATTTTTTGACCAAAGAAATTAATTTTAAATTAAAATTATGAATCTTCAACCACAAAAAATTCATTTTTAATGAATAAGTTTAACTTTCAACCAAGAAATTAAATTTTAATTTCAAAAAACATAAATTCTGAACGAAAAATATAGTAATTGATATTTAACCAAAAAATATTGAAATTTTTAATCAAAAACAGTTTGTTTTAATCGTAGCTATGTGCAAAGTCATGAGCAGAAACTCCATTTACATAGTAAATTTCTAAAAAAAATCATTCTTTGACAAAGTCACATCAGCGTGGTACAAAGGGGTTGCTTTTTAGCGTTTAAGTGTTTAAGCCCAAAATTCGGCGTTGGAATTTTTGAGGAGCCCAAAAATCAGAGACTCTATTTATGCATTTATTATAATTTCCATCTTTTTGGACGTTACAACACAACAAATGTGTACAACGACAAGTCTGTAATTTTATATGAATTTTAAAATTATTATAATTTATGTGAAAACAAGATATGTAAATAATTTTAATGGCAATTGCACAATAATTACCGATTATGATCAGCGAGTTCACAGCTGCATCCTGTCATCACTTTGACACTTTTCCTTTTTAGAGACCACGTTTATTATTCTCAAAAAAAATTCAATTTGCATTAATACTGTTGCATTCGCCAATCATTCGGACTTAACAGTAAGCAATAAAAAAAGGAGAATCACAAACTGCGTTTTTCATTCAATTCTAAAATACCCGTAAAGACAGATGGGACTCTTACCGACAGCGCATTTTCGTAGTACGATCCGGTACAGTCGGGCTATCAGCGCCATCAGCTGTCAGTCGGCTTCATTCACACTTCATGTTGGTACACTATTTCAGTCTGACTTTTCTGCAGTTACCATATTTTTTTTTCGAAAAACCAGAGACTGACCCACTTTCCGCCACCGTGAAACCCCTTCCGGGGTCTAGAAAATTTTCCAAGTGCAATTGTAAAACCTCAAAACCGAATTATCGTAGGTTGTTGGTAAGTTTTGAGTGCTTCGCAGATGACGCCATTTTTGTGCATCACCCTCCAACAGCTTTAATGACAATTTTTATAAGAATGCATTCTGTGATTGTGTAATAAACTAATAGGTGTAAGCAGACAATCAAAAATATATTTATTATTTTTTCACGTTTTCTCGTGAATGTTGAACAACATCAACAACAATTTTCATTAATTATGATCAAAATAGTTCTTTTTTTTCATTTACTTTAGATGGTAAGTACTGTGAAATACAAGCATTTTGTATTAATTTTAATATTATATTTCCATCTAAAAATTGCGAAAGGCAATAGGAAATTGCTTTCGTGGCGCGCATGCTTCTTTCCCAGTCATTTAATAAAAATCGATACATTATTTCTTACAGGTTCAGAGATTGGTCCACCACGCATAAACCTAGAAGGTATGCCAGTCCATGGCTTAGACCATTTTCCTCCTGGTCAAATACTGATGAAGGAGAACGGACAGCTTCTGATAATCTATGATGACATTGTTGAAAATAAGAGGAAGCTTAAAAAATTGACTCCAGCCCAGGAAGTGATTTACAATAGGATTAAGAATCGACACCCCACCAGCCCAGGTGCAAGTTCTAAGAATAAATCTTAGCAATAAAATAAATTAAATAATGAATTTTCAAAATAAATCAATTTTTAGAAACAAATATTATATATAATCACACAAGTCTGAGAATAGTATACACAGGACACACATTTTTTTTTACTATAATTGCTGCGATTCGAGATTGGACAGTTAAACTACCGACAAATAATATCTGACCACTAAACCTGACAACTTATTGACACTTATTGACTTATTGGCGACTTATGGAAAAGAACCAATTTTTGGTTCCAAAGGAGCTGCAACAAAAAGGAGCCTGTTTTGCTGAAAAGGAACCCAAAATGCTAAATGGTTTCTAAATGAAACCAAAGTATAGATTAAACTTCTATCTTGACTCACTACGAAGACTTTGCAAGTTAACGATGCACATTTTACTTTGCAATTCAGATTAAATAATACTGCACTGGGAAAAATCTAATGAAGAAACTAAAATTATAGACATTAAGCATTCTTGAAAGGAAGATAGTGCACATGAAATGACAGTTTTTAAGGTTATGTTGAAAATTCGACGTTTTCAACTGCGCATGTGTCAAAAAAGCGCGGTACTATTTAAAATTATGTAATATACTCTTGCAATATTACATTAATATAATCTGTTTTATGAAGTTAGGTATTTTTATCATTCAATTTAATTTAATTTCAAAAAGAATACAATGTTTTTGTTGAAATTTATCTATATAATTATTCATAGTACTTATTGATTTCAAATAGGCCAGCGCTTTTCGGCACATGCGCAGTTGAATATATGAATAGCCATCTATCGGAGATCAACGAACTAAAAAGGAACCCTAAAAATAAGTTCTATTGGAGTCTAAGTTCTAAATGATACCAACTTTTACTTGAGCCGCAACATCACCGAACCCTCAGTTGTTTCTGTGTAATTTGAGTACAAAACACATTATTGTTTTATAAAAAAACAATTATTGATGTATGGTATTTTTTGTCACTTGGTAAAACGTTCATAATAAATTGCAGCAATCGTTACCAAATAAGATTCAAAATTGTTTCTGAAATAAATGAATTAGAATTCAAATCCCAAAAGACAAGGCCATACTTTTGTTCAATAGTTAAACAAGGTCCGTTGTGATTATTTGTAAATGGAATGAATGTGTTTTTGTGTTAAAGTAAGCAGGAACAGTTTTCAACACGAAATAAATTTTATTTCAAAGTTTGAAAAGTTAGACGATCTTCAAAGAAAGAAGTTAAATTTTTAAAAAATTTTAAATTGTAAGAGATTTTATTATAATTCATAAGATTTAAAAAAATTCAGAAATAATTAATTTCATTATAGAAAGGAGCACTGTTTTGAATTGTATTCATGGCAGCGCTCCCAATCTTGCTCCCCAAACGCACTGCGCATGCCTCGTGCCGAATTTCTGATTGGCTGCATAGCGCGCGCTTATTTAAAATGTTTAGAATATCCAAATCAATTGTTTTAAACAAATAACAATTAGAAAATGCATAAAAATACATTTTTCATTGCAAAATAAACTTTCGCAGTCATAGATATAAAAATAATTTGATTTCACTGCTGAAAACACAAAGAGATCAGTTTTTTTACTGAGAATCCAAATCTGAAAGGGTAGAAAAGTTTTAAAAGAACATATCTTAGTTCTTAACACTTATTTTCTATAAAAAAACATGAAATTAATGAATTATGAGAAAAAATTTGTCTTTCTTGGATTTCCGAAGGAATAATGTGTTTTCAGCAGTGGAATCAAATAATTATTATATTTATGACTGCGAAAGTATATTTTACAATAAAAAATGTATTTTTATGCATTTTATAATTATTATTTTTTCAAAACAATTAACTTGCATATTTTAAACATTTTAAATAAGCGCGCGCTATGCAGCCAATCAGAAATTCGGCGCGAAGCATGCGCAGTGCGGTTGGAGAGCAATATTGGGAGCACTGATTCATGGTTTTAAGATTTTGATTTTGAAGTCTTCTGACTAGAAAAAATGAAAGGTTACTAAGTAGTAAGTAGTGACTAGTAGTAGTAGTAACTAGTAACTAAATTTTTTTACAGCCCAATATGTAATACCGCAAATCCGCTATATGTATGGAGATATTATGACAAAAGTGGAAGGAGGAAAACGCATTACGGTTGGAATATCGGTTCATCCCACGATTATGTATGATTACGTACTATTATTTCAAGGTAATTTGAAATGTAAAATATAATTTTGAAAAAATATTACACATATAACTATTTTATACGTAAAAAAACATGGTGGAGAAATTTTTACAAAAAAGTACAAACAACTAAAACTATTTTCACAGGAATCAACAAATAAATACAATAAATGATCACCAAAATTACAGAAAAGTAGAACTCTTTTCTATTTTTGAGACGAATTTTGCACTTTTTTGTATTTTTTTTTAGATTGTTGTATTTTATAGTTTCAATTTTAAGCTAGAAACATCAATCTATACATTGGGATTTGTTTTGAAATCTTGTTCAATATACTTTAAAATGTAATTTTTCAACAAAAACATTCTTAGTTTTTCTAGGGATTTTCATATAAATTTTTTGTTCATTGTAAACCTTTTAAGATGTTTGGAAAGCTTATAAATTTTGTGTTCGACGTCTTGAAAAATGTACATGGTTTTGAATGTTGCGAAATCTTTTCACGTTTTACATTATTTTGGAATCTTTTCAAAATTTCCAAATATATTTTAAGCTTACTCGATTTCTTCGAAATTGATAATTATTCAATTTTCTTTCATCCTTAAAAAGCTTCACAATTTTATTTCAAAATCTTGAAAAATCTGAATTTATTTTTTCGAAATCTTGCTTAATCTTGCTTAATTTTGAACAGATTAAGAATCGTCCTGTAAAGTCAATTATTCCTCAATTTTCAAGAACCGAACTGCAGTACTGTACTGTAAAGTACAAGTCGAAACGTTGATGTGGATTCTAAAAGTATTATTTGTAAGAATTGACATTTGTCTGTTTTGTGAAATCTTGTTTTTTTTTCGTAAAGATTTGCAAATTTCTACAATAATTTACGTAAAATTGAAAGTGTTTTATTGACGTCAAATCCCCAAATCGCTGTCAATTTTTGTACTCTTATACAAGAAAATACAAGAAAAAATTAGCTACTTTTATTTAACTTTATTTGTTTGTTAAATTTTTTACCACCAGGGAAGTGCCTAGTAGTTCTACACTAATGATTTTTTACATTCTTCAACTTCATTAATGACTAAAATTTACAAACACATTCAGGTACCGATAGTATAGTTTATCCCTCGCCGGGTTGCGTATTGGAGCGTTTTATGGACAATGGGTCGCCTGCGCCTATTGCAACATATTGGGGTGGTATGTGGCTGGTGCATGAGCTGCTCCCTATAACTCGAGCAGGTAATGTAAAAACTAAAATACAATCTAAAACACCACCACTAGCGAAGAATAATTATCTTGGTAGTTTTCAATTACTCACGTATTTATGGTCAAAGTAATGAACTTTCTTATGTTTTTTCTTACAGGACGGAGGGAGCAGTAAGTTTAATCATTAAAAGTTAGGATAAGCTATTCACAGTAATCAGTATAAATAATATAGACTGTCTTAGATATAAATATCTGTTAGGATTAAGGCTCTGAAGAGTCAAATAGTTTCTTAAGAAATTTGGCTTCTCCTGGGGGTTTTTTTCCACAAGTGGAGTTTTCCGGTCAGGGTGCACTGAAGCATAACTGTATGGAGGTGCAGGCAAATGCGGGAGCTTGTAAAAATTAAGGTGTCAAATAAATGGTTTTTCATGTATTCCCAAGTTGGTCTCATTTCGAGACCCTTCACCTCGTCTGGCTCAAAGTTCATTCGATCGCCGATGTAAAAATATTCCGTCTTCGGTTTGTCTTCAAAAGGATGAATTCTAGCTCCGTCTTATAAGCCAGACTTGATAATCATCAAATTTTGTCTTCGTTTATGGTTCTAGCTCTCATTGGCAATACGAACAAACTTCTATCAAGACATTCTGCTGTCAGTTGTTTCTTGGCTGCAGTTTTCCCTAGCTTAGGTCATTTAGGGTTTTAGACAGAATAAAAAGTGACCAGATAATAAAATTTGAAAAATGCCATAATTCAAATTTTAACATTAGGAATACTACGAGCGTAGTGACAGGGGTGGTGACCCGAGACGTGGGTAGAATGGTGTTGAGCCTCCCCTCGTCCGACCTAACTACACTTGTCCAGTGGACGTTCAGGTAAATGAAAAAAGACCCAGTGCTGCAGTTTTGAGAGATACTGAATGAATTTGATCATCAGAGCAAGATTCTTCTGTAGTACCAGTAGAAGATCTCCGAACTTCACGGGAGGTTCCTGCTTCTGCCATTTTGAACAAACCTGAATTTCGTGTAGATACTCAGAGGACCATCACTTCCAGAAAGTCTCATACATTTGCGTTAGGAGTTGACAATGCGCAGACAGACGGAGTTGTTCACTTAGAACAGAAGATTCAGGCACTTTCAGTGAGGTTTCCACCCGAGAAAAGAACGTCATTTTCTGGAGGGTAAGGGTGGCCTTACCCAGAAAATGCCGAATATGTCCACCGAAATGTGAAGCTGCGGGCGGATTGAATTTCCACTGAATTCGGTTATCCGTAAGATAACGAACTATCTTAGAATCTTCAGTTGATGCTGCAGATAACATTTCCCGTAGTTGTTGATCAGACCCCACAATGTTGGTGCCGTAGTCACTATACACGGTCTCACAAACTCCGCAACGAGTCTTAAACTTATTTTTTTCTGGTGCACAGAAGACCACAGTCCTGTTTATTCAGATAGCTATGCTTATTTCAGAAATAGAGAGAGAGAGAGTGGTGTCTTTTTCAATGCCCTAAAAATGATGCAGGTAAAGGCTAAAGGGTACAGACCAGAAAAAGACTAAACATTGTTTGATACTGGTCTCGAAGTGGTATTAAATTAGTATTAATTTTCACGATGGCTTGAATTATCACTCACTGTAATTTCCCAATACCAGTAGGAGGAGCAAAGTGTCCTCATTTATGATTGGTTAATCGGCACTAAAATTGAATAACGTCAGTATTCTGATTAGGTAAACGCTAAAAGTAGGGATAAATCCCGCCTAGAACGACCTTTCAAATATAGATGCAGATCCTGAAAACATCAGAATATTGCATCTCGGCACGCTGCTTCCAAGCTTGAACCTGCGGCTACTGTATCTTCGTTTATTACACAGTTTCGGACTGAGGAACTTTTGAGAATCTCGGAAGTAACGTAATTTTAGTCTCGTGATTGCGATGTGATGCGTGCGTTTATTTTCGGCTGTGCCAAAATGTTGTCATTCTTTCATTTTAACGCATATGCAATGAATCGAATTATCATTTAACTATAATATAAAATGTTTTCTCGGTAATAACAACGTGGCCATAGAATCTAGAGACGAATTTCAATTGATAAGAAGTAAGTTCTTATGAAAAAAAACTGGAGATGGAATTCAGAACGAAACTACACTGTAAGAAATTTTTCGGAAATTTTCCGGAAAATGTTTGGGACGCTCATTTCCCAAACATTTATCGGGAATTTTCCCAAAAATTTTGTAGGGAAAACTCCCGAACACTTTTTGGGGATTTTCCCAAATATTTTGTAGGGAAAATTCCCAAGAACTTTGTCGAAGATTTTCCCAAATATTTTGTAGGGAAAATTCCCAAAAACTTTCCGGAGATTTTCCTGAAGATTTTTTAGGGAAAATTCCTGTAAAGCATTTGTGAATAATACTCTAAATCTAACTTATTTACTTATCTACTAAAATAGTAATTAATTACGTATTATTTTTCAATACTTATATATTTTTGAATCACTTATTATTAATTTTGAGTTTTTGATTGTCTTGTTTCAGATTCTTAATGCAATTTTCAATGTTTGCAACGATATTGAAAAAGATAATTCTTTAAATTCTTTAGATTTGTTGATTATTAAAACGCCTGAAGGTGATTTGTTAATCAATTAGTACAAAATGCCGCCATGATCTAGACGGAATAAAAAAGATCCTGAAAAGATTGAAAATTTATCTGGTGTCATATACTTAATTAAATGCACTGGTTGCGATAAGTTCTACATCGGGGAAACTGGCAGAAAGTTAAAAACAAGAGTCGCGGAGCATAGAAGAGATTGCGAATTCGGAAACTTAAACACAGGTTTGTCTCAACATTTTTTTTTGCCAACGGCAATACCACGCTGAAAACACCAGTTCCCGTAAGATCACTGAAGTTAAGCAGCGTTGGGCGCGGTTAGTACTTGGATGGGTGACCGTTCGGGGAATACTGCGTGGTGTTGGCCCGTCGTGGGTGTGGTGGACCCACACTGGTGGTATTTATCCACCTAGAAACACTACCCGAATCGGGTAGTGAGGCAATGAACTTTCGAGTTCGAAATGCTAATCAATTTTTTTTTTTTTTTTGTCTCAACATTTATGGAATTTTGACCATTTTTTTATTTCAATTTTGATAACATTAGAATTTTAGCAAGACGACAAAACACTTACAAACGACAAATTATTGAATCTATTTTTATACAAAAATTTACTAAAATTTCAATAAATCTTCAGACTTAAGTATTGAATATTAACCAGATGTATCAATGTATTATACATTGAACTCAATATTAAAATAAAATTGATTTCAGAATTTTGAATCCAAGAGCTATGGCGCGCTTTTCTTATCTGTGGTTCAATAAAAATTTAACCTGTACACTATCGTCCATTTAGTATCAGCTATAGCATAAATTTCAATGTCAGTCCAATGTCTGTTTTATCATTGTCCTAATCATTATTTAGAACCTTTTTCTGTTAAAAATGTAATCTAATTGGTTTGCAGCCTCTCAAAAGAATTTGCTGAGGCTCGTAATTTCATAAAAATTATACACTTCGACATGAGGGCTGAATATTCACTTTATGGAACCTTTTAGTTCATAAAATAATTGACTTTGAAATGTATCTTTTTTGAAACTGTGTAATTTTTAAACGACAGGTAAAAACCGAAAATTCTATGTTACTCAGTAGGTTTTTGTATTTTGGTTGTTTTTAACTTATCATAAACACGATTTATTTGAGAAATGGAAATTCTTCCTGATGAAGGCCCGCAGTGAGAGCCGAAACGTGGATAATAATAACGATTTTTCAACAACTATAACGGTTTCTTTTGTTTTATTTATGGGACCTGTAAGACCAAAGAAAGAGAAGTTTTGAACTTTCAAATTTTGAAATAATATTTTATTTCATAAAGGGTTATACATGTTCCAGAAGTTTTGAATATTCAAATAAACGAAGTACTTTTTCCCAATTCTATTTTATCCAGAAATACTGTTCAAAGTAATAATAGGATTACAAGCTTTTTTAATGCAAAGTTAATTTGAATGTGAATGAATCAATATTTAACACTACTTCTAGCTTAAAATGCCACAGAAAAAAACATCAGATAAACTCTACATCGATTTCCGACCACAGATTCTTTGCAACAAAAATTAACTTCAGAGGATAAACTTTACACAAATATCGTTTAAACTTTCTTTTGTTTTTCCATGACAAACACATGTATTTTGAAAGACGTGAAGTTGGCTGAACAAAATTTTATCGTTCCAAAAAATTTCCCGCAACAAATTTTATTCTTAGTTTTCTCTGCGGCAATTAAAAAAAAATACAAAAATTCTTACATTTGAACATTCAGAACTTCAACTGCATAATTTCTAACTTACCGTTACATGCGCCTTTGACCAGGCTACAGGACGCGTCCCCGGTTTGCGGATAGGGGCGCCCTGTACCGAGGGTTTCTGCTGAATATGGTTACACTATTCAGTAAGCGGTCGCGGACAATGGTCCAGGCATGGTCCCGAAGGAAAAACTCCCATGTCAAGGCGTTAATCAACCGTGCCGAAGACTGCATGGCATCAGGGGTGTGGTGTCGTAAACGGTGTCTCTAGGATGCCAGGTCGCCTCCTAGAATATGAAGACCTTACGCCCATATGCGGGGCTCTGCGGGGGTGGACCTTTATTTCCCTAGCTACTCATAGGAACAGCATACAGACGAACCAAAATTTGAAAAGCGTCTGCTAGGAGTTAAGAGGAGATCTTAATGTGGTGGAAGAGCCAGACGTTAGTCACAAGACTTTTGTCAAGAAGGGGATCATAGCGGTGGAAAAAAGGTTGAAGAAGGCTGAAAAGCTCACCGACCGGATGATGGATGCGATAAATGAGATGCAGATTTTCTGTTCCACCAAGAGGAACATGTTCATGCCAATCAGGCATGGGCTGGAAGAAATTAATAGTACGGCGATATATCTGGAAGGCGCCATCAGGTCTGTCAAACACTGCTTTGAGTATGTGCCACTACAAGTTGGATTTGCCGCCTCAAAAGAGGGGTATGATCTGAAAAAGAAGGCCAAGAGGAAGGAAAAGACCAGCCACAACGGTACTCAGACCGAAGAAACTGAGGAAACTCCCACTCACCATCATAGGAAGCAAGAGAGGGAGTCGACTCTGAGTCCCGTTGAGGCTGGCTCCTCCAAACAAGTGACGAAGAAGCCGAAGACGCGCACTACTGCAGTAGCGTCTTCGACTCCAGAGAAGACTGATGCGGGGGCGAAACCAGCTGCCCCCACATCCTCTAAGAAGAAGGAGTCGAAAAGAAAAGCTTGACTCGAGGCGGTCTTGATAAGACCGGCGGAGGGTTTGAGCTACGCCGAAGTCCTAAAGGATCTGAAAAAGAAGGGCACACCGGACACCCTTGGTTTGAAAATCAGGGATGTCCGAGAGACACAAAAAGGAGAGGTCCACATCGAGGTGGGCCCTGCACCAGACGGCAGGGCAAACCTGTTGTCTGCCATTAGCGAGGCGGTCGGTGCTGACAACTCCATGCGGGACCTCGTTCCACGCACGGAAGTCGAGGTCCTTGATTTGAATACGACAACCGACGTGGGGGAGGTGACGGAGGCGGAATGTCATCACTTCGGCGTCGTCGATCCGAACGACGTCAAAGTGTGTTTGACGAAGAGGGCCTTTAGGGTACACTTGAAGGCGTATGTGGAACTTAGCGAGGAGCTGGCGGTGCACTTGATTCGGACAGGACATCTCAAAGTGGGCTGGATATCCTGTACAGTCTGAAAAAAGACTGAGAAGATAAGGTGCCACCACTGTTCAGGCTTTGGCCATATAGCAGTGGACTGCAAGGGCCCTGATCAGACCAAGCTGTGCTGGAGGTGCGGCAAAGAGGGGCACAAATCTGCAGCGTGCGAAAGTACACCGCAGTGACCTCTGCACCACAAATGACGAAAAGTCCCGGACAGACCATCAGCCCGGGACAATGAGGTGCAGGGCGTTCCGAGAGACAGCTTCGGTGAAGAAGCCTCAAGGACGCGCTGCCTAACTTGATATACCCAATCAGGATGCTGACGGCTGACGAGCCTGTTGTGTGGTACCACCACACTACTGAGGACGATGCGTGCATCCTGGTTGGGCTTGAAGAGGAGAAAAGTCAAGTTTGTTAGACATCAGCAGGCCGAAGCACGGCTTAGCGGCCTTACCCCCACGTCCTTGAAGTAATGCGATCAGCGGTTCCGAGGACATGGGTTGGCAGGAAGAGGAGGTGAGTTTAGTGGGCATTACCGTTTTTTAGGTCGAGTCCGACACTCAGTGCGTAAATGCATTCTCACCTCCTCTACAAAAAAAAAAAAAAAAAAAAATACCGTTGTATAAATTCCAACGGAGAAGAGTTGGTTGCTGGGTAGTTGTAGTATAAAAGAATCCCCTGAATGACGAAGTTGGTTCGCAAGACTATTTCCTGCTCAATGACAACCATTCATGAAATGGCTTCATCATATAAGGACGTACCTGAAATCAAACATAACGTAAAAAATTATTTTCTTACCACAAAAGAAATTTACAGTATTGTGTGTTAACAAAATATTTTTATTCAGAGAAATCTAAAATTGTGAATTAAATTACCTTTAATAATCAATATGGGCCGAAAAGAGTCACCTATTTTTCTTACTTCCTCGTCACTGGTGGCAGGGTCCTAAAAGTTTGGATTAATTTAGTTAGTAATCATAAGAAACATAGTCATTATTTTATTTTTGACTCGGAAATAAAAATATACTTAAAACCATGGTAAAAAGTTCCGCTTCGTCAAACTTTCTGGAAATAAGTGGTAAAAATGAAATAATTGATTCAATTTTTTGCTGGCTTCATCAGCAGCATCAAAATGATTTTTCATTTTTGAAACCACTGCCGGAATATATTTTTTTTCGATATTGCATGCAGTAGCTCTTGAAATAAGAAATTAATTTTGGAATCTTCAATTACAAATTCGTATTCAACACTTCTTGAGTTTTCTTCCCAAGAAGAACATCTGCGTGAGCAAGAAAATTTTTCTGTTCTGTAAGGTGAGGCCAGTGGTTTTCTAGAACTTCTTTTAAAGTTAACCCCTTAGTTTCTCTTCTGTTAATGATCATTCTTTGGGAAGCATAAGTATCGTTTAAGATCTGCTCGATACTTGTATCAGTGATTTCGTTCTGCTTGAATAAATTGAGTAATAATTTTTTTTTGCTTTCCTGACTCTCGATGGTTTCACTGTCAGGTATTGCAGGCTCGTAGGAAACGCATCCATAAGTGTCCTGATCCTTTGCGTATCTTTTCAGAATTGTTTTTCTATTCTGATTCAGATTTTCTGAACTAGCATCATTATTTCTTTTCCTTTTTTGGTCTTGTTTCAAATACGTAAAAATTGATATAAAGGTATCATAACTTTTATTATACCAAGTGAAAAATGATAAATTATAAAACATATACATACCTCAGTTAATTTCAAAGTTTCAAATTATTATTTCTGAAAATGTGAGACAATTGTAGTGGGTAACGAAAATCCGTGTGACTACGAATTGTTTGATCCAGATTGAAAATCATAATGTTATTTTCAAACAGGGTTTACTCGAGAAAATAATCAAAAGATTATAGATATAATAGGCGAAATAATGTCTAGAAATTCTGTACTTGAAGTAATATGAATTATAAGAGAATGAGAAAGAAAATTAATTTTAAAAAATACAACCTCTGAGAACAGGTTATGTACACAAAACAAAAATAATTTTAAGCACGATTTGCTGACTTCTTGGACCAAATCCATATTTTCATAAATTTGTTTACATATTAGAAGTAGGATAACAATTTCTATTTACGATGGTATAAATAGGCTTTACCTTCGTAAAGATTGGTAGAACTTGTATGAGAAATTTGCATATCACTGACAGGAGTCTGGTCTGGTCACAATACACCATATGTTTTTCAGAAATCAAACATTTTTCCGTCTGAAGATGAAATAACAGGATACGAGTTTTTTTCATTGAAAATGAGAAATGATAACTGAAAACAAATGTATGATCTTTCGTGAAACAAGCTACAATACATCGATTTCGAAATCTTAGTAGGGTTACTCATGAAACGCAAGACAAAACCCGATCTTTAAAGGAATTGTATTCTAAGTTTTCTATTGTGAAAAACGGAAGCACCTGCAGTGACCATTTATCTACATTCCAAAATATAGACTTAAGCAGAATTTTTTAGAGTCTTACCACATAAAGAGTGAAATTTTGTGGGGGCCATAAATTAGACCTCGTAGCATTGGTAACTTCAGACTATTCTGTGGCGTAGAAGCCCTGTCGAATCAGAACTACTGTTTTTCTGAGGACCAAAACACATAAAAAATTGTCCATGAAAATCATGACCCCCTCGTAAAGGGTGTCGGTGAACGAATTTCAAAGCGTCGGCAGGTAGCCCTTACACAGAGATACTGTAGTAAGCCAGGTACTGGTGACTCATTGTCCTACGAATTTACAGCTCTGTTGTCGGTGCCTGAAATGCAATGGACCAAGTTTCCAAAATTATGGGGGCGGTGCAATACAATCTATGCATGTGGAGGGGTGAATATCGACTGCTTTTAAATAGTCACCCTCTAATTATTTTGTCTCAGTTTCTGTTTAAACGTCTTGACCTAAGTTCATTTTCACAAGTCTCGGAAAAACCTCGATAGTAAAAATAGTTCTTGTAGAAGAAATCATTCGCGCTCTAATCGAGATTAGTGGTCGTCTGACGACGGAAGATTGCACGTGGCATATGCAGAATATTCTGCATATGGGTAATACCGAGGAGATATTTCGTATATCTCAATTGCTAGCTTCTAGCCATTCGTTAAGGCTCGCGTATCACCATTATGTACAAAAAAGTGGACAATTTGCGAACATCATTTACCAAAATTTTAATAAGCGCTTTTATCATTATATATTGCTTGTGTTATCTATGGTGTGTGTTTGTGTGTTGCTCTGTGTGTGTATGTGTATACTGGTTGTTCACGTTCACTGGTTGTTACGTGAATTTGTTATAATTTCTTGTTTTACTTATAGTGTTCAGCGAAGTAATGGCGATGCCCATTCATTACCCTCAAACGAGGTTCCACCTGTAGCAACCCATCAGGACTACTCTCCTGACCTCAGTGATGATAATTATGACGCTGAGGTAGTCCATGTGAATGCTGATATGACAGAGGAGGCGAATGTGGAAGAGGGAGGGATTATGTACGAGGTGGAGGTGTTTCATGATGAGAATGATGACAATGATGATGATAGAGATGAAAATCAAGGAAGGGACTACCCGCGGGAGGTTCACGTAGATGTCTGGAACGACGCTTTATCGATGTTAGGGGATGACTTTTGGCATCCCACAAATGAACGATCTGGTGAGTTTTTGTTCACTCAATTTTCATCATTTGTGACGTTTTTATTAGGACACAAACAATATGGGAACAATTATATAGTCAAAGAAAGAGTTATAATCTTTATACTCTTTCAATGTGAAAAAAAAACAAACAAATATAACATTGAAATTTTTTAAATGTTTTGAAATCTCTACAAAATCCTGGAAACCTATAAAATCTTTCGAGTAAATAAAAAATATAACAAAATTTTAAAAATATTTGTATAATGTTTGAAGTATTTATGAAATCATTAAAGAAATTTGAAATCTTTGCGAATTTTTCTGAAAGATTTGTGAATTTTTTGAAATATTAAAGAATCTCCATGAAAACACTGAAATATTTTGAAACCCTTGTGAAAAAAAATGTTTTTGAAATCATTGAAATATTTGTGATTTTTTTTTCTAAATCGTGAAAAATCTTTATGAAATTTTTGAAATATCTTTAAATCTTCGAAAAGTTTGAAAGCTTTTGAAATCTTCGTGAATCCACACCAAATAATTAATTTTTCCGCGAGATTTTCAACACATTTTTCATTCTATTCTTGTGGACATTTTTTTTTTACTGAATAATATTTATATTTCACAGAAAACGAAAACCTAATAGATCTGGCTGATATGGCCGATACCGAGAGAATACGTCATCCCGAAACAGAGACTGAGAGAAATGAAGAAGAAGAAATGATACAGCAAGTTGGAGATGGCGGTGCAGCTAATGAACAGTATCAGAACCACCAATAGCACCAGCAGTAGCAGAACCAACATGATTAAGAACAACAACATCAACAACAAGAGCAACAGCAACAACAAAAACAACATCAGCATCAACAGCAGAAAATAGCAGGTGAGGAGAAGAATTTTTTTCCAAATAGGACAAGTCTAGTAAACTAGCGTATCTAAATGAACACCCGACAATTGCGGGTACCGATTTATATCGCTACAATATCATTAATAATCCTGGCCTTCTTATAGCTGCAAAACTGTGGTTAGAGTCGTTTTGGGGGAAATTTGGACAACGGGAGAATTCAATGAAATCCTGTTATATAGTCATTGAAGTGTGTGTAAGGGTTGTGTGTTGCGTGTGTGTGTGTATGTTCAAGAAAAATAATTTTATTTCACCTTTTGTTTGTTTTTCATTACCGATAACGCAATAACAACAACAACAACGACAGAAATATTCCAGAGGATAGAAGTAGAGGTCGTCACAATGGGCATATCTATCCCTAGAAACGCTAACATTCTTCTTGGTACGTATTAATTTTTTTTCATGTTTAAAAAGGCACGAACTCTATTCAAACAAATATCTGATAGTTCTCTTATTTATTTTTTTCCAGACTACAAAGAATATGATGGACACGACCTCGTTTTTGAGATTGTAAGACCCACAGACGATGACGACGATGAAGATACTTTTGAACCAGGCGAGATCCCTAGAAATCAGAGCTTCGTGCGGATCTCCGAGGCAGCTCTAAATCGTGCAACACGGCGAAAGAGGAAGCTGCTGCTGCTGCCACCACTGTCTGTGCGACTAAAAGCACAGTCGTAATAGATCTTACGAGCGAGGTCGACACTGATGATGATGACGACAATATCATAATAATAGGCAAAATGTCAGATGAACCGGCGTGCAATAAAATGACAATAAATATCCATTCAGATTTTTGTAATATTTTGTGAATAGTTTTAGGTGTATGATTGTAAAAAGACTAGATTTATTATAGTGTTATGAATAGTTTTATTTCTACATTTCTTCCTTTTCTCTTTTACCACATTTCTCTATATATGCGTAAACATTTATAGATTTTTAAAACAAAAATTCCAATAAAACAAAGAGGCAAATGTTCGAACAGATTTCCTCATGTACTTTAGTATTCCTCAATTATAAAATTATACAGTGTTTACGATAAAGATCCTAGATTGGAAACTTTAAGCTTATCACAATATCTTTTTAAGAAATTTTTAAACTCTGCAACAGAGTGAAAATAGGGGACGGTGGCTGCGGTGATGGCGACGGCCATATCTCACAATAAGCTTATATGAGACATGGGCGGACGCACAGCGTCCAGGTTATTAGCTCATATCCTGAACGCGGAGGCGGAATCATCTGATATTACGTCGGGTGAGCTAATACACACTTGATACCAGCTGATTGCCGCGTCCACAGCAACCAGGGTAACGTGCTTACAGCCCTGGTTGCGATGCCGGCAGAGGCGTATCAGCCAAATGGCCCCTGCCCACACACGCGGGGACCCATTTTCCAATTTTTAATTTATGCAACAACAGTGGGAGAACACAGTAAGATTATAAAAAGAAGTAGATTCTGAAGATTTTGAAGATTTCTTATATGTAAAAATGGACTCAAGATGGAAAGACCACTTTCTGAAAAACACCTGGTCTATTGTGTAGTTTCTAAGAAAAACTGCGTTATATTCTTTCTTTGCACGTGTGACCTAACGTTTATTCCCACACTCGCCACATATGGTTCTCCCTACCAAATAATATTATCCCCACTCCTCATACGTTTTACATATATAAATCGAAGAAAGAAACCATTCGAATTAGTCGCGTTTTTGTATCTGAACGAACCACTATGTCGCAAGTTAACATTGATTCAGTAGAGGTGGAATCGTCGCAGGTCTTTGATTTTTCAAAGTCCATGGCCACTCAAACGATCGAAGTGTCGTCTGACTCACAGACTAATGAAACTGTTCCTGAAATACCAAAAATAAAAAAGGATCAAACCCAAGTCATCGCCTCTTAAACAAATACTCACTAAAACGGCTCTTAAACGATTGGTCATGATGTCTACAAATTTCACGAAGAGAACCACACAACAAATGATTCTGCCATCTGTTCACGGACTTAATCATTCATTTTCCAAGACGATTCTAATTGCACTAGAGGTTCAATCGAATGTAAAATTTCAACCAGCCAATAAAATCATGAACGGATCAGGTAGTGGAACTACCTTCGACTCGGCAACTTGGGCAAAACTCCAACAGCACTTGGATATAATAGAATAATACTTCTGTTTCGGGAATTCACCTTTATACCTGCAAGCCATTGAATTGGGCAAATACACGCTCGTGTTTACGACCGCTCACGGGCAGAAGTCAATAAATCTGAGGAAAGGCAAGGAACACAACGAGACTAACAATGAAACCCAGCAGGGTGAAATGGAGGTCAAGAAGAAAAAGCTATACACGCCTGAAATAGTTCTACAGAAGTCAAGTTTCGAAGCATTGAAAAATGTTATTGTGTGCGTCGATGAAAGGTTCAGAAGAATTCAACGATCATTGAAAAACGTAGGAGGATGTGAAGATTTTCTAATCGAAGCTAACTAAATACAAGATGAATTACGGTTGTGCAGGCAATTAATGCTCTGGATCCGCCAGTCTAGTTGGAGGCAAGTTATTACTAGTTATATATGTTCCATCATCTTTCTATTGTAATATTAATTTTGAATAATTCATTGTCAATCAGCACGTGGCTACAAAATTCTCTTTGTATCAAGCTGCACCGGCGGTTGTGAAAAACGCGCATTATAGAAACATATTTTTTTCCAAGGACTATAAATTTTGGCCGTGGACCCGGAAATGGACACTCCGTTTTCTCATCAGAAATATTATAGATTTTCAGTGAAAAAAACATTCACTTATCAGTTAAAATTATATTTTCTATCATGCCAAAATTAAATGTAAATCCACAGTAATATTTTTATTAAATTTCGCTTAATTTGCATATCTATTAAGCGTATTTTTATATAAGCACGAATTCCGAGACAGGTCTCGAGAAAAGCTGAACATCTATTTTTTCCATTAAATTAATCGGTCAATTATGTTTTTCAACGTTCCTGAAACATTTTCCCATTGATTTTCACTACATACGTTTTATTAATTAAAATCGATTCAGCCGTTTTCAATTGAAACAACTGTTTTTTCTTTCCCTCCTCCATATTTCCTCCATAACTTCTAAAAAAATTCGATTTCAAGATTCAAGTTCTAGGAAACATTATGTGGCATATAGGCACTAACTTAAGTTAATAAGGGTTCGCAAATATCACGTGAAATTAAAATGCGTAACATTTTTCAGTGCATTTTAATGTTTTCAATGGTTTCTTATTTTAAAACATGAATTCTAAGAAAAAATTGAATTAGATTTGAAAAAATCTTAAATGATTTCTTAAAAGTTCAAGAAAGAGTATAGAAGAGTTTAAAGGAAAATATTTCAATTCGAGCTGACGTCAGCTCGAATACTGTGGATATATGCAAAAAGAAAGAAGAAGCACAATTTTGAAATCTTATAAGAAATATATAGGGAAAAACTTCAAATGTCAACACATGCATTTTATTTTATTGGAACGCCAATAATGCTGTGCTTCAGAGCAATTCTAAAACTTCATTTCACGCAAATGAAACATCAAAGATTGAAAAAGAAGGCCTGTTGGGAAATACGAAAATACATCAGGTATTTAATAATAAACCAACAGTGGTTGCATCTGTATTACTTACAAAATCGAGTAGTATGAAGAAATCTAATAATATTCAGGAAAAATCAGAGCTCCAAGAAAATGCAAAGGTACACATTAAATTTTTATCTAATTCTTGAAGCGTTCACCTTTACGCTTATGTGTAATTTAAGAGTATAGTACGTCAAATGTTATGGGACTTGACTGCATTAAAAAATGATGAAAACTTGTTTTTCACTACAAGAATAGGTTCGGCTTATTTATTCGTATTTGAAGGAGTTTTTAAAAAGAAATTCTTATGTATCTTCACCATTGTTGGAACTATAAAGGTTGTAACAGAATTGTTACCATAACTTGGGACTCGGTACGAACCTGAACGAAAGGGTTTCCGGGCCGCACACGAGACGGAACGGAATCCCCCGAGGGGACCCGAAACCCTGAGCAACGGCACGGCCTTCTTCAGTCTTGCTCCGTCGCTGGTTGTAACGCGTAGTTTTGCCCTCTCTAAAACCACGCCACGGCGAAGTGCCCCCGTGAGCTTTTCGACGCGTTTTACGGAACCATCACCAGTGTATTATCGAACCTATTTAACTGCCTTTTGTAAACCACCCTGAGTATCGGGAAACTCTAGACGTTGCTGTTCGGAACCTGCTCCGGACCTCCTCTTGGAAGAACATCGGACTCGACTACGTCCCTGCCGGGCCTTTCGCCCCTACCTCTTCGCCCACACATAACCACTGGCCACCGGCTTTCGCCAGAAAGTAAGTGGCAATAAATGTTTTCATCGTTACAATTGATTGGAGTTTTATTATGTCTCTGCCGTCTTCTCGGTTTTCCGCTTCCTGTTTCCCTCCTCGACATTACCTTCGTAATAAGGTGGACCCTCCTCTCGCATGTAAATTGTAATTTTTCGATTGAATTCAAGATTTTATTTTTGGGAAAGGTTATTGCTTGGGTGGGCCGAAAAGAATCGAAATGAATTGATTAATTGGTAATAGCACTTGAAATCTTCTTTTTACGGAACTTGTGTAAGAATGGCTCATATTTTAGTATCCGTAAACAATATAAAAAGGTTTGTCTGAAACTTAAACCCAGGGTGAGAAATTTATCTACGGAATAGTTAAATTTTAGACAAAAGAGTTGAAATTCCAACCACAAAGGATGACCTTTTAACAAAATTATTGAATTTTCAAAAAAGCAGTTAATTTTAATTCAAGAAAGATGCAAGTTTTACCAAAATATGTAAATGAATTTTTAAATTAAAAGCATAAATTCAAGTAAGATGTAATCTCTAACGAAATAGATAAATTTTTCAATTAGAATGTTTAGTTCTGCGTAGAAGGAGGGGATGACGGCAGATCTTAGAGTAAATAGTCGTTGAGTTGTTGAGCTGACTGGCTTTATTTGTTGAACTACAATACACTGCACTACACTACTGAATCGACGCGCGGCAGTCGATGAGAGGGACCTTGACGGCCCTCAAGTGGCGCTCTCTACTGGAGACAAGCCGAAACCAAATAAGTAAGATAAATTTTTTTTAAATATTTGAATTTTAATACAAAAAATATTTCAGTTGACTTTTCGATACCAAAATATGAATTCTAAACATCAAGTAAATTTTCTACGGAATAGTTGAATTTTCAACAAAACAGTTTAATTTTCAATAAACCAGATGAATTTTCAACCAAAAAGGATGACTTTTGAACCAAATCGTTAACTGTTCCATCAAACGGTTGCATCTTCATCCAAGTGAGACGCAATTTCTAATAAAATAGATAAATATTTTAATAGAAAAAAAAATGTTAAAAGAATATTCAAATTTTCATCCAAAAAAGATTTCAGATGACTTTTCAACACCAAAATATGAGTTTCAAACAACAAGTAAATTTTCTACGAAATAGTTAAGTTTTCAACAAAATAGGAGGATTTTTAACAGAACAGTTGAATTGCAACCAAAAACCACGAATTTTCAACCAAACAATTCATTTTCATCCAAGAAAGATGCAATTTTTATAAAAATATTTAGATGAATTTTCAAATTAAAGACAAAAGCATCAAAAATTAATAAAGACAAAAGCTTTCAAAAAAATAGTTGAATTTTCATCCAAAAAATATTTCAGTCTGACTTTTCAATACCAAAATATGAGCTCTAAAAAAAGTAAATTTTCTATGAAGATAGTTGAAGTTTCAACCCAATGGCTTCTGAATGCTATTTTTTATAAATAAATAATACTATGTCCACTTTTTTAACTCGAAGAGATTTAAGGAAAAGAAAATCGTTTTTTTTTGTTGATAACAAAAAAGAACCCTAAGATTGAAAATGTCTGATTAAATTGTTTGATGAATTAATTAATTAAAAGGGATTTTATTCTAATTTTAAATACTTTAAATTTATAAGAGTTTCAATTAATTAAATGTTTTTGTTTCATAGTTAAGTATTCAGTATTTGAATTCAACACTTTTTTCAGGTATGGTAGTTTAAAATTCTAAATTTGTATGTCTTCGAAAAATGTTTGGTAACCGGGAAATGACCAGAAATTTTGTCTTCATTTTAGAGGTGTCTCTGAAATATTTATATTTGTAAATTTGAGTAGAAATTTTGCATTTTGCTTAGAGAAAAATTCAACTGTTTGGCTGAACATTCAACTGTTTCGTAGAAAATTTACTTTTTGTTTACAATTCGTATTTTTGTTGCAAAATTTTTGAAAATTTTTCTTTTCGATTTAAAAATTCACCTGTTTTAGTAGGATTTTCATTTTATTGGACAAAAATGCATCTGTTTGTTTGAAAATTCAACAATCTTGTTAAAAAGTAATACTTTTTGGTTAAAAATTCGACTATTTAGCAGAAAATTAACTTATTCTTTACAATTTTTGTTTTGGTGTCGGAAAGTGAACTGGAATCTTCTTTGGATGAAAGTTTAACTATTTTTTCTTGAATTCATCTGTTTTAAGAGAAATTTCATTTTTCTGGGGAAAATATGCAAATAGTTCGTAGAGAAATCAACTGTTTTGCTAATTTCTTGATAGAAACTTTTAGCTGAAAAGTCTTTTTTTGTTTTGTTTGAAAATTCAATTTGTGTACAGAAGATTCGCCTCTTGACTTGAAGGTCTAACAATTTAGATGAAATTTTATTTTTTTCCTGAGTGAAAAATCTTTCTTAGTTGAAAATTCATCTTTTTGGTTTGAGAATTAGTTTTGTTTTGTATAAATTTGATATTCATATGGTTGTAACGAGCATGACAGTAAGTTACGAACCTATTGAACCATTTCTTAATTCTGAAAAAAATGTTGAACCCAAACAATTTTTCAACAAAAATATGTAATAAGTAGGTGTTTTCAGAGTTCTTTTTCAATGTCACTCGTTTACCATTGTCACGTTCACATCTGGTCTAGTCTTGACATTTTCAAGGAAATTGAGTGGAGATGTTCTATCTCATATCAAGAAAAACACGTTCTACAAAACAGTTCATTTCTTCCGGTTTATTATTTATTTATTAAAGTAGTAATGGCATTTTAGTAAAATGAAGACGTTCATTTTAACCCCGATTTTTATATTTGTGATATGGTTTCACTCTGTTCGTAAGCAGAATTTTTTATACAACCAAATTATTCATACAGTGAAATATCTTGCAGCCAGATATCGATTATATTAAAAAATTAGCATTTAGCTTGAAACAAGTGAAACATATGTTACTATCATTATGCATCTTACGACAAATTTTTGCCAAAATATGTTTAAAAGGTTTCAATTTAACCTTTACGTGTACCAATAAATTGAATTTCACTGAAATTTCGTCCCACATATAATATCATTTTTGTAACATATGTTAGAAAAAAATGCTGTGCAAGCTGTACTGATTAATTTTTTTTTTACAAATTCATAAGGATGGACAGCATGGACTTTAATTTTTGCAAAAATACTTTTAAGAAATCTGAATGCAATCTATTTGGGTAGGAAGAAACTTAAATCTTTCCCAACATGTGTCGGAATTTTTTAAACGTATATTTGCAAAATTTTCAGTTCGAACTGTAATAACTTTTTTCAGATATTAGTATCTGAAGGTGCTGAAATGTTTTTCGGAATATGTTTGAAATGTTTCTCGAAATATTTTTGAAATATTTGAATTCAATCTTCACGTGTACAAAAAAAAAGAAAATTTTTTCCAACAGTTGCGTTGGGTCTCGAAAGTATCAGAATTGAAGGAAAGATAAGAAGTGGCATAAGCCTTTAGGCGGGGAAAGAGGCACAGTTTATTTTATAATTTGAATTAAATAATATTGTACTGGGAAAAATTGAATGGAGAAACTAAAATCATGGACATTAGTCATTCTCAAAAGGAACATATGGCACATGAAATGTGAGAGTTTTTAAGGTTGTGTTGAAAATCTAATGTTGCCCACTGCGCATGTACAAGAAGCGCGGGACGATTTAAAATTATATAATATACATTTACAATATTAGGTTAATATTACATTTTTTAGGGTGCTAGATATTTCTATCGTTCAATTTAATTTGTTAAAAAAAATAATAAACGTTTGTTAATATTTATCCGAATGACTATTCATAGTGTTTATTGATTTCAAATAGGCCTGCTCTTTTCGGCACATGCGCATTTGAAAAAGTCAGCACTCATTGATGGCCATCTATTGGATATCAATGAACTAAAAAGGAACCCGTAATAAGAGTTGTAAAATGTTAAAAAGCTATCATGCAGATCATTCATCTTGTAATAATACAAGATGGATGATCTAAATGAGAGCTTCTATACGACTTTATTCTTGTGTACAATCAAGAGAGATAGAAAAATACTTCATCTGTGTAATTTTTGTCCAAATCAATTTAACAATTCCTTTTGCAAGAAATTCAATTATTTCGTTTCGAATTCCGGGTCCTAAGTACTTTGGCATTCAGAAATTTTCTTTGTGCTGCATATGCCTAATATGCTCCACCATGACTGAATCAAACTGAACTATAATTTCTATTGCTTTTAAAAAGTGTCCGTTGTCATGCTGAAATAATTTACTCGACGATCCGCGAAATGACTGATTCTGTTTTGCGCAATATTGTACTACGTAAATTATGTGGTTGATGACGGAATAGCAGTGACGCTTCTCCGTTTAAGAAAAGGCTTGATCTCCTGTTACTTTTTTCAGTATTCTTATTTTAAAGCTATGTTTGAATCGGACCACTTTCTAAGGTTCTTAAAATGCTGTAAACTTTTTTCATGCCGACCTAATTGACAAGATGCATGTTGATCATCATGAAAATCTTTCTTGATTGAGAGACTTGATACCTGACTAAAAAGCTTGAAACAAAATCACAATACTGCATTCTTAGTTACTGAATATAGTAACCAACCTCTGTCACAAAATTCATAATTTTTCAAACATCGCAAGTGATATTTATTCGAAAATACTCTTTCTCTACTATCTATCAAATAGATTCCTGTTTTGTGCTCGTGGCTTATTTTCTACCAACATGCTAATTTGTAACGGCCTTAATATATCGGGCCATTCACCAGGATCGTTACTTAGGACTCTGTGTAGAATTGGGTTTTTTGGTTTTGCTTGCTATTTCGGCATTTTTTGGTTCGCCAGGACTTCTTCCTTTGTTCACTGATGATACCTTAGTTAGGTGAGCTTATTCATTCCTCAGCTCGAACGTATCGCAGGTTGCGCTTTCGGTGCATAAGGTTACGTCCTCTTAAGAACTCGCGGGATGTTAATTTCGTAACTATCATTTTGATTCCCATCAATCTCATCCTCAGCTTTTCTTGTCTTTTCGAAAAAATCTGAAATTTTGTCGTGAAGTTTGAATCTTTCTTAGTGATAATGATTTAACATGTTCTAGCAACAACATGTTATATTATATAGTTCGGGCCTGAGCTGTAGAGTTACCTTACGTATACGTAGCGGTTTGTAAAACCTTCCAGCTTCTCTGAAGCAATTAAAGATCTCGGCACCTGCAAAATAATTGATCTGGAGATCAATTATCTTGGATTGGTAGTCAGACTTTTGCGCGTTATAAAACCTGCAGCGTCACAATACACAAACTTGAATGAATTAAGCTAAAGCATACACTCTAAAAACAGACTATTGACTGTCAAACGATTCCATTCACTATTAAAGGATTTTCCATTCAAAATTGGCATAAGAGGAAATCCTTTCATAGTTAAAGGATTGTCGTTTCAAATGATATCCTTTACCTATGAGAGGATTTCCTTTGATCTTGAAGTAAAATCTGTTTTCGGACAGAAGAAAGAATAATTTGAACGTTAAGTGAAAACTTGTTGCCTGGTATTACGTGCAAGAAATGTACAAAAACCGAACTTTGGTGGATGTAAATATAGAATCGAAGCTCTAAAACACCATTTCACAAAGAACGTCTTACGAACTTTCGATTGTCAAAAGCATTAAAAAAATGTATACTTCAATTGTGAAAAGCGTAAAAATCAAGGAAAAGTGAGGTTATGCGGATCAAAAATTGTTCTTTCAGTATACGTACCTTCCAAAGGTTTCGCGTAAAAATCTGAGATTCCTAATTTTTTGAATAAATCCATTTTCCACATCATTTCGCACGTTTTCTTACTCACTTTATCAATTAATGAATAAATCGTGCAGTGAAAAATTCACTCGTGCGTAGGCGCAGTTTCTCCGCTAGCCAACAAATGAAATCCTCTAATAGTTAAAGGAATTCTTTTCAAAGTCAAAAGAAATCGTTCATCAGTAAAACTACTTCCGTTTTGCATTTAACGGATAAGCCTTTGAACAGTGAAACAATTCTATTGATGGACAAAAGAAATCTGCTTAATTTTAAAGGACGCATTTTGAAAGGAACGTAATTTTACTGTTAATAGACTTTTTCTTAGAGTGTATGTAGCTTTTTTCAGCAAAAGTATTTAAAATTAAAAACATATCCATTTCTATTTGTTCTTGCAGAATCAAGTTCGAATGCCAACATACCTTCAACTCCTAGGCGACGCCCAAACTCGCGTAAGTAACTTTTTTTCAATTAACTCATTACAGATACGGTACATAGCAAAAAAAAATCAACTCGTTGCTGTTAAGGTACCTCAAAAAGTTACTTTAAGTTCTGTAGAGTGAACATAACAAAAAAGTACCTACGCTATATTTCAATGAAGTAAAATTTATTGTAACTGATTTAATTAGTTTATCTCATCGTGAATCATCAAATTAAATGATATGTGCCCTTGAAAAAATAAAAATACCTTAAAATCCCGTGCTAATAATCTATGAGTTTCTTGTTTTCAGTTTATTTAGTATTTTAGATTTTTCCATTAAATTTAACTAACTTTATTCTAAGTCAAATAAAGGAATTCCCACAATTCTAACATTCTCTTGAAATACTAGTCGTAGAATTTTTATATTCTCGGCTAGTATCTTAACTCTTCGCAGACAGCCCGTGTGTTTGATTCCTGTTTCCAAACCCATATCCCCAAGAATATTTTAAAGCCTCATTTTACGGGTTTTAAATTCATTTGTGCGGGGTACGAATTACCCTGTCACAATATGTGAACTATACGTGACAGTCCGCGAAGAAAGGGACCTGATGCGGAAAAAATCGATTTTCATTTCCTGACGCCAATCGATACTTTCTGAGTTACTCTTTCATTTCCAATAATCAGAAATATTTTAAGTTAATTACTTTTCTTGTTATTAAGCTACAGACATAGGAATGATAAGCGTACGCGGAGACCGAACGAGAGGCCTATGAAAGCCAGACCCACCACTTACCACTACAGCTGTACGCGACGTGTCGGTGAGCTCCACTGGCTCGTGCGTAAAAGTTTAGTGGTAAGTGGAGGGGCTGTTTTTCTAGACGTATCCTCGCTACTCAAATGCTGGCTTGCGGACTCTGCTACGATCGTCCGTCCTGTCAAATTCAGCTTCGACGCATTAGGTCCCTTTCTTCGCGGACGGTCACATATGTAACTTTTTCACCCGGTAACTGCGACGTAAGACACAGTATGTTAGATAACCAGGTTCGAAGAATCTGTGCCTCTGAGGTTAGGTATATAATTAAGAAATTAAATTATTGTTTAAGGGCATGTGACACAGCCAAATACCTACATTACCGACCTCACTTTTTCAATTTTCTGAATTTTTTTTTAATCTAAGAACTTTTTTTGTAATTAAAATATCGGGCTGAAACTTTGGAAAATGTATGAGAAGACAATAAACTACGTTTACGTACCTTATTCGAGGATGAACTTCGCAAAAAATTATTTTCGAAGAAATTAAAACTGGGTGCATTTTTTGAACCTGAGAACTTTTTTTATAAGTGAAATATCGGCTTCAAACTTTGAGAAATGCAAGAGCCGACAGTGAAGTACGTTTATGTACATCATTTGAGTATAAAAGATGCAAAAAGAAAAATTGCAACTAAATGTCAACAACGCTTGCCAGTTCGGTCGGTGTTCGCGATGAGCACGAAAATGCGAAGTCTGGCGGCCACTGAACGAGGCCAATAGCGATTTCAATACTTACATAATTCAACATTGAAACAACATATTTCACTCAACTTTTATGCTGGACACAACTTTCAAAAAATATTATTGTAAGAACACCGGATCATCAATCTTTGACAGCGTGGACCCCATATTTCAGATGTAGACGAGTCAGCTGATAGAGCCTCGATTAGTGGCCGCCAGACTTCGCATTGTCGTGCCCATCGCAAAAATACCGACCGAACTGGCAAGCGGAACCGGAGTTGACACTTAGTTGGAATTTTTCTTTTTGCATCTTTTATACTCAAATAATGTACATAAACGTACTTTACTGTCAGCTCTTGCATTTCTCAAAGTTTGAAGCCGATATTTTACTTATAAAAAAAGTTCTTAGGTTCAAAAAATGCACCCAGTTTTAATTTCTTCGAAAATAATCTTTGCGAAGTTCTTCCTCGAATAAGGTACATAAACGTAGTTTATTGTCTTCTCATACATTTTCCAAAGTTTCAGCCCGAAATTTTATTTAGAAAAAAAGTTCTTAGATTCAAAAAAAAATTCGGAAAATTGAAAAAGTGAGGTCGGCAATGTAGGTATTTGGCTGTGTCACATACCGTTAATGTGGATTTATGCCAGGAATATCATATGCGGATCGAATATTTAGCTTAAAATAGATCACACAAAAAGTTTGAGAATATGCAAAAAAAAAGTCTTCTAGACCTAGAAGACCTAGAAGAAGACCTAGAAGAAGCGTTTGAAGGTGGATAGAAGGAAAAGAGGGCAACTAAGTGACTGTTTCGATATTATTAAAGGTGTTACGCAAGGAGAAGTTATGTCCTCATGGCCATTTATTGTAGTCATCGAAAATCGTCTATGAATGGCCCTCTCCGAAGAAGAAGCTGTGGATCTCGGTACAGTGAGAGTGCGTGGATTAGCGTTCGCAGATGATAAGGAATTCACAGCAGATTCAATCGAAGACTTGCAAAGAATGTTGAGCAACTTGTGTACAAGCATGAAGAACGTGGGGCTCAAAATTAACGTTGATAGAACAAAAATTATGGTGTTTGAAATAAAAGTTGGAAAACCAATATGTAACATTGTCTTAAACGTTGAGAGGGCACAACGATTTTATTTCTTGGTAGCCAATTCACTAATGACGGAAAGATGGATGGAGGGTCAGATAGTCGTATAAACGAGGGTAAGAAGGTTATCGGTAGAGCAGGATCCATTATCAGAAGTAAAAACATATGAGTTGAAGCTGAAAGAACAATATATTATTATTCAATATTTATAGCCACTGTACTGTATGGTAGCGAGTTCTGCACCTACCAAGAAAAGGATAAGAGTGAAATTAATGCGATCAGCATGAAATTTCTTGCGCAATACGTGCTGTAAAACTCTGATTGACGAAATAAATAATGAGAGAATCCTCAAAGAATGTGGTGTAGAGAAGACACTAGTTGGCAAGTGTGAAAGAAATTCGTTGAGATGGTTTGGGCATGTTGAGAGAATAAAAGATGAACGACTGAAGAAACAAATATATGGAGGCAATGTAAATGGCAGTGTACTCAAAGGCAGACCGCGGAAAGAATAGTTAGAATATGTGAATGAGACCCTAATTTCAAGAAATATGCAAAGCCACAGAAACACAAGAGCTTGCATGAGAAAATGCATGAACGTGAAGTAAGCTAAAGAGGTATGTGAGGACAGAAAAGTGTGGCGACAAATAGTTTATAAGAAATGCATGATGAAGAATGTCAGTGGAGAGAATTACCTCTGAAACGAAAAACCTTAGATACAAATGGGCCCGAGCGGAGAAATAAACAGGACGGGAGTTCTATATTATTTAAAAAATCTCCCTCCCCCCCCCCATACCACCTCGTACAATTTATTGCCTCACTTTCCTCACATCAATCCTTTCACATTGTGAGAAACGTTCTAGGCAATCAGGAAGCACGCAACTCTAAAACTACGGAGTGAAAGATGGTAGCTCTAAGAAAACATCCAAAGGCGACTGTTGTCACCTTCAACGCTCGCGGCCGTTGTGTAAGGATAACAGTGGTAAATGACAAAATCTCAACTGGCCCATGCTCCTAATTTTGTACCTAGAACATCATTGCAAAAGATGTGAGACATCGTATTAAATTAATTTATGACATCTTCCTCTCACTAGGTACTTGACTTATTGTTAGTCCGTGGATAATGCTGAAAACCCGGGTTCACCCGCGAACAGCTTGCAGGAAATAATACTAATAATAATAATAGCATCCTGCCGAAGGCGTTCTCGCGTTGGCGTCGCGGTAGGGCTTGAGCTTTCCTCTAAAGACTTTGACGGATATGTTGGCTGTAGCATTGCCTCTGATAGGGTTTCCCATGCCAGTCAGATAGAGAACGAGGAGAAAAGGGACTAAGAGGAACATCAAAGCCCACGAATTGTCATGGAGAGTTTAATGAATATTTTGAAACGCATGTCGCTTCCCGAGGATAGTCGGGCTCCCCTGGAGCCAACGCTGGGGGCAACAGCATGCGGGACGGCGGTGATGGTGAGCAGCGATGGTCAGGCGGACAAAAATAAACATCGGAGCATCAACTGTGCCTGCTGAGGATGCTTTTGGCTAGCGCTAGCAATTTACAACCAAACACCTTAAGGGAAATACCGTGGAAGAGCATCAAGTGGGTTTACCACAATGGAAAAAGAAATTCGTGCGTGTTTACTGCGAAAGTGTGAAGTGTGATACCAAAAGCGAGAAGGGATACAACTTTAAAACGAAGTTTGCTGCAAGGTATCCTAACATATAGAAATTTCCGTGGAAAGACATATCGGTAAGATGAAACACATCAGAAGTAATCTTTTTATCTCAGAAGACTGAGCAATGGAGATTAAACAGCAGGTTGATTTGGCTTGGAGAAACGTCGATAATGAACATCAGTTAGAGGAAGCCACATCAGACGATCAGGCAGCAGCAATTGATGTTTTAGCGCAACATAATGATGATTCAGTCTCACCACGTCCTCCAGAAGCAGACGGCCTAATTCCATCAGAGGCAGAATCAGAGATTCAGGAAACAAAAAGGCGACTAAAATGGACATACCGTATGAATAGAGATGTTATGCGTCTTTCTTTTTGGCAGAGAAAAGTCGGCAAAGTATGAGGAGAGAACACCATCTACTTTTCTTAATTGAGTACCCAGAGTTAGCCACGAAAATAAATAAGCATAATATAGCAGACCGAAAATGCTCAGTATCTTTAAACAGGTTGCTTTCGGATATTGGAATAGCTTCCATTAAAATGGAAGTGCAACAGCAGCTTCCTATTCATGAACTCCCTTTTGAAGGTCTGGACGACGAAAACCTCATTGAAGCTGAAGGCGTAGGTGCTAGGGAGAATGTACATAAAGTACCGGATCCACTAGAATGACATTCGGATATTAATAACAATGACGTGAACAGATAAATCCCAGAAAAAATACAGAACCTTGAGAGGAATTTGGTTATGCTTTACGAGAGTTCAAACATGTAGAGCATTGTATATTATGCAACTGTGGCATTCATTAGAACTTTGGACCGCAGAACTAGGCCTAGATATTCAGTCCTAGCCCTAGGAAGGAATGGAGATCCAAAATGGAAAATCAGGTTGGATATGGATGTGAGGAAAGTAACGTGCTACTTGGGTCCATTGGCTCAATATGAGAAAGGAAAATAGAACCAGAGATTTGATACACCATGTTACTAAAATTATCCACCCTCGGTGCATCAAAACATTGACACTAGCAATATTAGATCAGATCATAGACTCCCAACGGCAAAGATTTGATGTTCTCACTGCTAGCCTGCGTCGATACAAGAGAAGTAGTGCAAGAAGGCTAGAAATAACCCCGAAATGGAAGATGTTTCAACGGTTTTGAGACGGGAAAGTAGTTGGAAAGCTCCAGGTCCAGACATGATAAACAGCTTCTCATGCAAGTACCTGAAGAGTGTTCATTCTGCGTTGGCAAGGTGTTTTCAGAAGATCATCTAACTCCCTGATCTGATGCCAGGCTTTGTGCTCGAAGGTAATACGCTAATGTTGTCTACAAAATCAGATGCGAAAAATCCATATGTATTTTGACCGATATCCTGTTTTCCAACAATTTTAAAATGCCGTACAGTTATCATTGCAGATAAGGTATATTCTCAGTAATAGGAGAATGACATTCTTACAGAAGAACAAAAAAAGATGTAAAAACTCGCGAGGCAGTAAAGGCCTAGTCACCTTAGACGCTGTTGCCATGACACCAGCTCATAAACACTAAATTGAAGCCTTATGCATAATTTCATATTTTAAACTGAAAGTTGCGAAAGAAAACAGAAAATTGCATTCGTGGCGTGCCTTCTTGTTTCCTAGTCCTTTAATGAGAATTGATGCATTATTTTTTACAGGTCCAGAGATTGGTCCACCACGCATAAAACTTGATGGAATGCGAGTCGATAGTTTGGCCCATTTTCCTGATGGTCAAATACTAATGACTGAAGAGGGAGATCTTTGGATAATTCATGATGACTTTTTTGAAAATAAGAGGAAGCTTAAAAAATTGTCTCCAGCCGAGGAAGATATTTACAATAGGATCAAGAATCGACACCCCACCAGCCCAGGTGCAAGTTCTAAATATAAATCTTAGTACTAAAATAAATTGAATAATAAATTTTGGAAATAACAGAATTTTTATAAACAAATATTATATATAATCACACAATTTTGCACTATTTTGAAGTGTATTCATGGCTTTAAAATTTTGATTTTGAAGTTTTCTGACTTTCAAAAATGAAAGGCACAATAACTTGTTTCGATGCAACAAACTTTGCATTGTTAACATAAATAGTAACTATATATTTTTATAGCACAATACCTAATAACGCCAGTCCATTATGTAAATGGAGATCTTATGACAGAAGTAGTAAATGGAAACCACATTAAGCTTGGAATAGCAGAAGGTCAGACGATGTATGCTTACGAGCTATTCGTAAAACACGGTAATTCAATATACAAAATATAATTTAAAACAAATATTAGGGATATTTTATAAGTAAAAAACCCTGGTAGAAAAATGTTTACAAAAAAGTATAAAGTACTTTTGACTGCAAATAAAAATGAAACATTTGAGAAAGAATTAATCATGGTAATTGAAATTTAAAGATTCGAACTCTTGAAAATAACAATTTTTTCATTTTAAATTATTTTGCAATTTTTTCGAAACTATGAAATATGTTTTGAACTTACACGATTATCTTCGAAATTAATAAGTTTAATTTTCATTTATCATTGAGAATTTTTATTTAAATATTCTCTCAACATTAATTTTTCAAAACAAAAAATCATTCTAAATTTTCCCAGCAAACTTAAGCAGTTTTTTTTATTTTCCTAAAACCTTTGAAGATCCTTAAGAAGCTTCACAATTTTATTTCAGAATCTTCACAAATCTGAATTTAGTTTTTATTTTTTCGAAATGTTTTCCTGTTTGGAAATAAGTTTAGATCTTCTAAGATCTTGTAAATATCTCTTGAACTAACTCAATTTTTCTTCTTCAAATTAATATAATCGTTCAGTTATTGTTATTTGTGTATCAAAATTCAGTAATTTCACTCACATATTAAAAATGTATTGAATAGAACAATTAAAATTGTTTGTTAAATTTTGTACATTTTTTTAAGAAAAAGTACATGTTTTAACAAAAAATTACAGTTGTAGAAATTTTGTAGTTTCTTGTAAAATCTTTTTCCACCAGGGAAGTGCCCAGTAGTTATACACTAATGATTTTTTACATTCTTCGACCTAATTAATGACTAAAATTTGAAAATACAATCAGGTATCCGTTTCAAAGTTGATCCTTCAGATAATAATTTATTGGAGCGTCATATAGGCAATTCGCAACATGTGCCTATTGCAATGTATTGGCGTGGTATATGGCTTGGGCCTGAACTGCTCTCCGGAACTTGAGGAGGTAATATATAAACAAAAATACAATCTAAAACAAAGGTATTAGCGATCTGTGCCTAAAGTGTCCAGATTTTATTAATACGTATTACTTTAGCGCTCTGAACATAGTTTTCATCCCAGGTTAATTAAATATCAAAATTTCCTATACATAATATTTTGCACCAACATCGTAGAATAACTTGCCTAGTAGTTTTTAATACGAACGTATTTATGGTCAAAATGATAAACGTTTTTATATTTTTCCTTACAGGACGGAGGGAGCAGTAAGTTCAATCATTAGAAGTTAGGATAAACTATTCACAGTAATCAGTATAACTAATTTAGTCTGTCTCATTTATAAATATCTGTTTGGATCAAGGCTCTAACGAGCCAAATAGTTTCTTAAGTGATTTGGCTTCTCCTGGGGTTTTCTTTCACAAGTGGGGTTTTTCGGTCAGGGTGCACTGAAGCACAATCGTATGGAGGTGCAGGCAAATGCGGGGGCTTGTAAAAATTAAGGTGTCAAATAAATGGTTTTTCATGTATTCCTAAGTTGACTCATTTCGAGACATTTCACCTCATCTGGCTCCAAGCTCATTCCATCGCCGATATAAAAATATTTCGTTTTGGGTTTGTCTTCAAAACGTTGAATTTTCGCTCCATCTCATTAGCCAGACTTGATAGTTATCAAATTTTGCCTTCCCTTATGGTTCTGGCTTTCAGCGGCAAGACGAACGGAACTTCTATCAAGACACGCTGCTGTCTGTTATTTCTTGTCTGCAGTTTTCGCTAGCTTAGCTTAGGTCATAGAACGAGACTCTTTTATTGGTAGATTTAAAACACTCTCGCAGACGACGTTTATTCATTCAGTAGGCAATCATCTTAAAATTATAATAGCTAGTAATTATACCTACGAGTAAAAGAAAGAGAAATAGGTACTCCGTGAAGTGACGTCAGCAGTGATGTCAGCAAGGTGGCAGGGCGAATAGAGGCAAGAGTCGCGAGTAGAGCGCCCTCGAAACTCGACGCGCGCATCTCCCTCCAACGATTTTCTACCCTCTCCGCTCGACTACCACACAATGCCCACGCAGCCTCCCCCTTAAAAGGGCACGCACGGGCCAGAACGGCAGAAGTGTTTGGGAGCTGGAAGCCAGAGCCCTCACACTAAACCCTACAGCTGGAAGCCAGCCATAGGTTTTCACGAGCAAGCTATTGCCGTGACCAAATAAGTACATATGCAATCTACAAATCTCTCTCTCTCTCTCTCTCAAGCACCAAAAATCATCCAGCTGGAAGCCAGCCAGAGGCCAATTGAGCGCGTCAGAAAAAAGAGAGAATCCGCAGAGCCGTGAGGAGAAACGAGACAACTACCGATAGAAAGAGAAACTCTTAGGCAGAATGCCTGAAGAGTGAGGCAGCGCAACGATAATTGTCTCGTTTTTCCACACGACTCTGCGGAGTCTTCCTTTTGCTCTGAGGTGCTCAATTGACGTCGCACCTCATTCAACCTCCTGTGAGGACGAACTCTACAATTAAGAACTCAGACTCTCTGTAAAATCATGTTAAAATAAAGATCAGGGATAAATGTCAAACTAAGCATAAATTTTTCTTGTTACTTCCATTCTCCCCTTTTTCTCGGCTAACGGGCTAGCTGGCATACCAGCCCGCCCGTTTCCCCTGAGACAGCTGTCATACCAGCAATTTCAGCCGACACACTGACTAACGTCATCCCTTCCCCACTTACTTATGGATTAAATCTCCGCTAAGCAAATTCTTTACAGAAGAAAATCGAAATCAAAAACACCCGCTCAACTCGCTATTTCTTTCTATCTTACGAGATAGGCACATCACTCCCCCTTTCCACCTCACTCAACATTTATCCTCTCACTCTTTCCTCTTGTACTCTCCAGATCACTCTTTCATCCGCTATTTCTTCTTATTTTATGAGATAGACACATCACACCCTCCTTTCACCTCCTTCAAAGTCTATCAAGCATACATCCCTCCTTTACGAAAATGGCAACATTTCCTCTCACTCCCTTCTATGGTTCCCCTACCTCTCCTGTCTCTCACTATCTAAGAAGATAATTCCTTCTCACTTTCTCTTAGTAGGGAAAAATCTATTATCCCCGATCAATATCCTTCGTACTACTTTAAAACTAATCCCACCCATAAGTAAGGAGCATATCAATCAGTGGTTATGGCGATTTGGTTGAACCATTTCGCCCGGGCATTTAGGCATGTGAAAACTGTTTCCATGTTCAAGACATAAACTAAAGTCTGGCTCCGTTTCATGGGTCAGACTTTCCAAATGTCTCCAATAAGCGGGATAAGGTTCCCATATTCCAATATACATGGTTTTGCAGAGTCCCCTTCGATGACAGGTTTGGCTCTAGGATAAGGTAACAAAATAATCCAAGTACAAAGAAAATAAATAATTGCTATGATATAAGACCGTGAGTGTTTTATAGTGGTGTTTCGGTGACGAACCTGGCTCCAATGTTTGAAGCGGGCTGATTCAAGCGTTTTCGGTTTTCTCAACAAATGAAGTTCTGTGAGTGACGGGTAATATCAACCACGTCAGATCAGAATAATCATAATAGAAATCAAGATTATCACAGAAATAATCAAAATAACTATACTTATCGTGGAAATTATAGAACCCAAAATCGCGAAAATTTAATTTCAGGGATGATCGCCGGGGATAAAATTTTGATTATAGCCGATGATGTTGAGATATTTCCGAACAAAATCATCTATCTTATCAGTCACAAATTTTCAAAGATAATAATTGTGAATATGATGATTCAGATTATGAAGGCAGTCACAACGAAGGTTCTCAAAGCTATGGAAATTTTTACGATTGTCACAAATATATGTATCGCCTATTTTCCTCTAAAAAAACATATTTTGTCCCCGAGAGATTCTGCAACTTCAAGTGTAGAACCTGCCTGATTTGAAATGGATTCGGTCTTCGATTTTTCTATTTTTTATTTTTATACAGCCATACAAGTTTGGACACTTGACTTTGGGTCATGCCGTATACTATGATTAAATGTGTTGCAGAGAAGAACAAGGCACTCAAAGATCTTATCTTCCAGAAGGAAGAAACACATAAACAGATCGAAAGTCTGAAGAACGAAATGCAAGTCATTCGTGAGAAAAAAGACCGTTGCTGGGAGCAGTCCAAAATATTGGGCGGCAAAGCTTTATTACCACCGGTGATAGTACCTTTGTACAGTAGAATGTGCAAAAGTTTTAGTGCACAAAATCACCATAAGAAAATTCGCTTACGTTTTTGAAAAGTTTTCACGAATGAGGTGACTGCTAGATTTTGTGCATGCACCTGATTGGTCAAAACTGTTCCACTATTCTACTACTAGTGTACCTCTTAGAGCCTGCTCTCGAAGCGAATTGTTTAAATAGTGATTTTGTGCACTACAAACTTCGTACGGCATACATTTTTTTTAAAGACTACTGAATTGTGTGCAGTTTTTACAGAATTTTCAGTTATTTGATGAAGTTGCGGGTATTTTCTGTAATATTTACTGAACTTCTCTGTGAAATTTGCAGCTTTAAATTGTAAAATCTAATCAAAAAGTCTGTTAATTTTACGGGAAGTATCCGTAAATTTGTAAAATTACTGAAAATTCAGTAAACTCTGCAGAAAATTCGGTGAAAAAAAAATTGATTAGCAGTTCGAACTCGAAAGTTCATTGCCTCACAACTCGATTTGGGTAGTGTTTCTAGCTCGGTTTCTAGGTGGATAAATATTACCAGTGTGGGTCCACCACACCCACGACGCCACAGTGGGGCAAAAAAAGTGTCTGTGGACAAATTTATATTCAGAAGCCATTTTCTAACCGATTTAAACGTTTTTACCTTCAAATTAAAGCTAATAAAATTTTGCATAAATCTGTCATGGCAAATTTTGGAAAGTTTTTTAAAAATATTTTTTATATTATAACAAAAATGGAAAAAGAAAAAAAAATTTCAAAAAAGTATCGGTTTTCGAGAAATACTTGGATTCAATTCGAAATACCTAGAATCAATAAACCAACTATCCATAAAAGTTGTCTGATAACTCAGCAATTGTTAAAAAAATTATTGAATTTGTTATAAACCAATAGGTGGGTGAAAATGGATTCATGGGGATTGGCAGCGATTCGTCAATTGATTCGCACTATTTTTGAACAATTTAGAGAAACGAAGCGTTTCTTAATTAATGTTATTAATAATAATAAATCATTTTTCATTTTATAAACAAATTTTATAAACAATTATCCACAGCAGGTATTTATGATGAAATAAATCAAATTTTTTCTCCTAAATCTGCCAAAAATTATACAAAAATTGCACTTACTGATCATATTTCGTCATCCAATAGCAATTTATGATTGTTTAAACAAAGTTAATTAACGAATGCTCATTTAGGCTATTTTTATAGGTAAAGACTTGTTCTTTTCTTCGTACTAAAGTGTAAATAGCTAGTTTCTAGATATTATTGTAGCTTACATGACATTCAACAATTTCTATTTTTAATAACAATTGCTTAAACAAATTTTTTTCATACTAGGCATTTTGCAACAACAAAAAATGCATTTTAAGGTATAAGCAGCCTGTTATTCATTAATGGCTCTTTGGTCATTGGTCAAAAATAATTGATAATCGTTTAAACAAACTTAATAAACAAATTCATTTTTCGGCTATTTCTGAAGGTTAAAACTTGCTTCTTTCAACGTGACCAACTTTAAATGAGTAATTTAAACATTTTTTTCAGAAACTTCGATAACGATCAACTGTTTTTATTGTTATCTATAATTTTATACAAAAAATTTTTTCCTCATACATTTTTGAACACAAATGCTAATTTCACAACCAAAGTCGGCACACACTTGTTTTGAATCACCGCTTTCATGTTGATATTTTTCTTCGTGAAACAATTGAATATCGGTAGCACATGACGCTAACTTCACAGCGTTCATTCTCGCGTTCACATTACTTTGTTTTAACTCTTCTGCACTGTGATTTCAGGATTTCGCTGTTTCATCGATTTCTGACTTTCTTGTACTATTTCATGTTCGCGTACTCTTAGGAACACCAAACCAACAAAGAAATTTGAACAATCAAACTTGCTATTTTTAACATTTTAGGGCTGCATGCCATAAAGGTAGTTTTTAGGGGTCTTGCCAAACATTCTCACCTACCCTTTAATTTGCGGCATAAAAAATACGATTTTTGACGTCTTTATTTTTTCAAATATCGACAATCAAACTTGTTATTTTTAACATTTTGAGGCTGCATGTGTTACGTCTTAATAAACATAACTTACCTTATATTTTATTAAATAAATGATGGTTCCTGGTTTTAGATTTTAATATTAATTAAAAAACTGGGATGAGGATAACTGCTGTCTAAAGAAATAAATTAATAGAATTCGAATATAAATTAACTGAAGTTTATTCGAACAGTAGCAGTTTCACTGAGATGAAGTACAAAAGTTGATCTTAAATTAATGCAGCTGGAGTGCTCTTGCTTTGACTTGCCTCTTCTCGTTTAGTAAAAGTCCACCTTAAACAGGGATGACTAGTTAAACAAACGATAGAGTAAGAGAAATCAAAACGAGAAAGCGAGATAATTTACTACTTACTTATTTGTCGTTGACGTGTTTCACCCTCTTGTCGGAGCTCTATGTGGGACCCGTAGGGGGCGAGTATACAAGAATGGAGGCTAGGCCAACCAGGTCAGTGGATCTGGGTCTCCGTTGTCCTTTGTTGCAAGTGGTCTATTGAATTTCGATCTGATGCTCCCGTACAGAAATTAGACTTTAAGAAAAGGTTGACGGGCCGAGTGTTTAGGACCGGAGTTTAGGATCTCAACGAATTAGATTGTAGTACTGGGTGTGATTCTTAAATGATAGAGTGTCTAAACTAGGTACACTGGTTGAACTTCCTAAACTGACTTCCTGCTTCCAAATCTGCTGTATTTATTCGTGAGTTCGCTCCTAAGATTGCCGTAGGGGTGAGTGGTATTAGAAGTAGGGATTCATCATGGTTCCAATCATCGTTGATAATTAATAGTGTAAATGAGTGGTAGGGATTTAATTATCCAATGGGCTTCGAGATTTTTATGCATGCCCATATACGGAAAGTGTCGCAGTAGCTAGGATGCACTATATCCGTTCCTAGTCCAAAGGGTTCATTGATAGGATGGCCAATCAGCGATGAGAAATCGTAATGTGCCCAAATATGGAGAATGGGGCAGTTACCAAATATATGGTATCCCTTCCTAGATGACAAAGGCTTAGGTATTCCATTGCGTAGAGGGGAATACGGTTTGCGTGTCTTCTTTGTTAGAGGTTCACCCTCCTACAAGTGTCACCTTGATTGAGATATTTATTGCTTTTGTATCAAAGATGCTGGTGTCTCTTGCATAGGCATAAGTAGGTCAAGATGCTTGAATCATGTAGATGAGTAGTATAGGTACCAGCATTTTGTAAACGTATGGAGTTGAGAATCTAGTCTGTTCATAAGGTTGGCTTGCTGATTAATTTATAGCTCTTCAATTAATGTGTGTTTGATGGCTGTGTTAGTTTTGCAAATTTTATGTAGCCCGCTCATTTTAGTTTAATGCACTGTATATGTGCCGTAGGTACCAGCATTTAAAAGTGTATAGGATTGAAGATGTGGCTAGTTCTCATGGTTGCTTCGCTGATTAATTTATGGTCCTTTGATTACTATGTGCCCATTTCTTGTGTTGGATAGGCGAGATTTTTATGTTTGTCGCTTATTTTCGTTTACTGTACTATGTAAGTGCTATAGGTACCAGCATTTTGTAAGCGTATGGGAAACACAATGCAGCTAGCTTTTCTGGTTGCCTTGTTGATTAATTTATGTCTTTTTGATTAGCGTGTGCCTGTTCGTTGTGCGAAAATTGATGCGTACGACTCATCTTGGTCCATTGCGTTGTTCGTTACAAATGCGTTCTCCGCGAATGATTTTAACAATGTTGGGTTTGTTTATAATATGATTTTAACAATAATAATTGGATATTGGATATGATATTTCAGCTTGTTGTTTTATTATTGAATATAAATGTTATGTAGTTATAATCTATTGAATATAAATGTTATATAGCCATAATCTATTGAATATGAATGTTATGTAATAATAATCTATTGTTTATAATTAGATATTATTATTATAAAAGTCGCAGGACGTGACACCTCCCCCCCTTAAGTTTGAGTATGGGAATGTAGTGACCATGATCAAACTTGTCTATTGTAATTAGTGTATTTGAATTTTTGGGTTCGGTTGTCTACGTAGCGGATCTTATATTCTAGAAACGCACGCTTTGGAGGAAGAGGAAAAGATTAATTGTTCATCTTATTATAATTTTTTTTTTTTAAATTGATTTGGAATCTTTTCGTCTAACTCTAACTGGGTAATGCTTATATGCTTATGTAATATTTGTTAAAGGAACTTTACGTAAACGAAATTAGTCTATATAATTCTGATTTCTTCTGACGCCGTGACAATCTATTGCCCTATGTCCTCTTTGATAAAATCTTTCGCAGGCATTGGTCCATTTATAAAGTTAAATTTTTTCGAATTGTATTTCTGGTTCTCGTTCGTTATCATTATCTGTAGGTAATTCGTCATTACTAAAAAGGTATATATTGGATAACAATCTTAAAATCGTTCTTGCGGCATCGTGTTTCGCTGTTTGTTTTGAGACAAAAGGTTCGCTAGTTTTTGCATAATTTGTATGACCTTTAGATATTTCGCAAGTTATAACAAATACTTGGAGAGGCGATTTTGGTTGGCAAGTAACAACATTATAATTAAGGTTAGAAAAGTTATATTCGATACTAATTTCATTCAATGTTTGCAATGGGCTGACTGATTCAGCTGGATTTATCCTTAGATTAGCTGGTTCCATTTTTACTGAAACATAAAATATTTTTCAGATAGTAAAATTTAAATCTTATAATGAAAAAATAGAAAGTTTTATGTCAATGTTTGTTTTACCCAATTATGCTTATTGTTATAATAGAAAAGAAGTATATATTTTTAATTTTTTGTATTTTTTTCTTTTTTGTTTTTACAATTCATGCAAGTGCATGTAGTAGGAATATAATAATCACACGTAAAACTATCGGTATGCTTGAGTAGTAGGAATATTTAAATTAGGTCGTATTTGATCGCTTGTTCCATGTTTAATTGTGAAATGAGCGAAAATATTGAGTTAGTGTATTGTATAATTTAAAGAAAAAAAATTTGTTGCAAAATATTTTTGCAACATTTTACATGTAAGTTTGAATTTCGGTGTCTCGCATACATTCTTGTGTCTATTGATCAGATACTTTTAAATAAATTATAACATTTAGATAATTTTCATTTAGGATATAATAAATATTTCGAACATGAATAACATTGTTGTTGTACTTGTGATATTTTACCAAGGAAATGCCATGAATTTGATTCTCGGAAAAATGTTTTACAGTTTGAAGTAACTATAGAAGGAAGCAAGTTTTACAAAATTTGATAGGACTTCCTGGCATTTCCGTGGGCGGAATCATGTCTCTAAAAGCAATTGATTTTATGTATTATATGAAATTTGTTAAGTGTAGTGAGTGAAAGTTTACCTAAGGTTTTCGAAGGTAAGTAATAATAAATCATTATGTAGATGTTAAGGATTGAAAATTGGAACCTCAAAAGAGTACGCGTAAGGATTTATTACTTCTGTTTCCGGATGTGTTTGATCAAAATCGTCTTGTAAAATGACTGTTAAGTGTATTATTTCTAAAAATTGTTCGATACAATCCATACACATGATAGCGTCACAACAAGATTTGATCAGTTCTGTCGGACAATTTGAGCACGTTCTTTTGACAATTTGTTGTTGTCTTAGGATAGTATCCAGTTCAAAGACATTATTCCTTGTGCCGTCGACTCCTGTTGTAAATCCTCTCACACCACATGAAAAGATTGAAAATGCAAACTAACACCGACTTTGGGAATTTTGCAAGATCTTTTGCTAAAAGTCAGTCGGGTCCTGGGGCAGTTTTTGTTATAACCATGCACATTGTTATAACCATGCATTAAGAGAGTCATAGTGACTTCCGCCGTTTACCCGCGCTTGCTTGAATTTCTTCACGTTGACATTCAGAGCACTGGGCAGAAATCACATTGCGTCATCAACCGCTAGGTTGATATATAAAATAAATATATATATATATATATATATATATATATATATATGTTGAGAATTTTAGGAAAAGTCAGTTTCAGAAGGAGTTTCAGATTGAACTTCAGCTTCTATTTGAAAAAATTTCAAAATGCAATCGTACGGTTTCAGTCCAGCTTTGGATCAGGCTGATTTTTGTTTAGATATTTGGGTGGACAATGGGACATCCCATAAAATTTTCTTACTTCGGGTGGAAGGTAAATATATACATCTGCCTGGTTGGTGGCCATCATTTTCGGTAGCGAAAAAAAGGTTCTTGCGTTTGTCTATTCTCCGAGAATTAAGGAAGAATGCATTAGATGGGATGTACAAGATTGGAGGATGCTATTGTTGCTTAGTCAAAGACCGCTTAGAGTTGGTAAGTAGAGGGAAACAAAATTTCTTTTCATTGGATATATATTTTTTGTTGTGATTTTTAATGTTTTTAATATGTATGAATTTTATTTTCAGCTTGTTGTAGATTGCGTGACGTGGCAGAGGGGTGGAGTGCGGAAGTTGCTGAGAAGAAAGTAACTGGTTTTATGGTATGGACGCAGGGTCCAATTACCATGGGAGTGGGTGAAGAATGACCACGTCTTCGATGAAAGTGCGAGATTTCATGCCACAAGGGCATTAAATGATGCCAGGGGAGTTGGGGAGGAATTTGCACTAATGGTTAGAAAATGGGCAGTTTACAAGAACCGGATAGTTGAGGTAAAATTCGGTATATTTTTTATTATATGAAGAAAAAGTGAAAAAGGTATATGTTACTAATTTTATGTGTGGTTTTATGTTACAGAGTGGTCGTCAGCATTTGTTTTATTTGGACTCAAACCAAACTAAGCCTTTGCGTACAGTGACCCGACAATGGCAGGGTTTGAAGTTGGAGATGCCCAGGGAGTGGGTCTCTTATGGACGACCCTATGTCGAGAACGCATGGAGAGCGGCGAAAAAGGCGTTCAGAAGGAATGGCCTTTGTGAAAGGTTTTGTTACCGGGGCATGTGGTATGCCGTCAATCAATATATTTGGAAGTTAGAGATGGTAGGTACTGAGAAAGATGGGAGATACATGTGTTAAAATGTATAGTTTACTAAATGTTTTTTCTTTTTGTTTCAGATCACGGAGTGGATTTAGACGAAGCGAGGACGTGAATGTATGTATGTGTGTGTATGTGTGTGGACAACCGTGTTGTTCTTAAGATAAAGATAAACTTACAAAAACTCTTAGTAGCAGGCAACAGCAATAAAGTAAAGAATATTGATCTTCAAATAGTATAATATTATAGAAGGAATAATTATTTAAAAATATAGACTCATTAGTATTAATTGATATTGAAAGAATATTGCTAATTATATAAAATGCTTAGTTTGTTGAACGTTTTCTAAAATGTATACCGCTTGTTCGAAAAAACTGATAAGTAACTCATAAAAACTTGTTTTTGTTTATATGCTTTAATTAAATTAATTAGATATTTTTCAAGAATATAATTATTTTATATTAGTAAATTTATATTAAGGTGCTCCTTCTAATAGTATTTACTGGGGATTGTGGTTGTTCATTTTCTGACAATGAGCATAAATTATCAAATTCCGTATGGGAATTTTCGTTAATTAAATCTTTAATTTGTAGGTATTATCTATATACTTTTACGATTGGTAGAATTAACACGAGTAGAATTAGATATAAAATGGTGATTACAAAATACCCGGCTGTAATAATATTGTCATAGAAACAGTTTTCTTTTGATTTTGTGAAGCTAGCAAGTTCTTGATTGACGTACTCGAATAATGCGATTTGATGGGAAAAAATACTTAAGGGGATATCTCTGGAATCTTTATTTATAGTGAGTACTTGATTAAGTGTTGAATTTTTTATTTCGTAAGAAATTACTAAAAATGGTGCAACTTTCATTAAGGGAATTGTTTGAGATGGTTTAGGAATGGTGATATCCATTATTTTTCGTCCATTTTGCTTCAGAGTAGGATAATTTAGTATTTTACACTGAGGATGAAGTTGAAGTATCCCACTGTTTGTTAGGGTGATAATTCTGGTTCCATTGTTTGAGCATTCAATAAAAATTTGTTCAGATAGAGGGGCTGAATACAGCCATCCGCAATAGGAAGTTAATGGGGTTAAAACGGGATAATTGTCGAAATTAATTTGATAATTGCATTCATAGCAAGTATTTTCAGTGAGAAGCAAGGTTTCGCAAATTGGTTTTTCTGATGTGTTGTGTAGTTGTGGGGAAAGATGACTAATTTTACCATGGAATGTTTGAGAACATGATTCAAGGAAATTTTCCTGCACAGTAAAGTAGGTATTTTGATCTTCAGAGAGTGCCAAAATTGATACGTCTGGTTTGATGTAAATACTTTGCGTATAGTTTGTATTCAAGTGATAAGTAATTGGTGAGGGGTGGAGTTTATATAATTGGAATTTCTGTTCAGCGATGTCAGTGGTTTAAAGTGCGAATATCAACTGATCTTGGCGACATTTTGGAAGAGGGTAAAAGTAGAGTGATTGTTTGAAAGAGAAGGGTTAGTTTTGTTGAGAGATTGGAAAAATTTGATTATCTTTTTATAGTTGGTAACATTTCGGCGTTGTCTTTGTATTAAAGTTGGGTTTTTCTTAAGTATCGATTTGCAATACGCGGATGTATGAGTTATGACATTACATCGTTTACAAGAAGTGGACCAAGCGGTTAGTTTTGGTCTCCAATCAGTTTGTGTTTCTGCATCTTGTTTTGTAGGTTTTGAGGTTTTCCTAGATATTATCGCTTCTTCACAAGTATCATAGAATGAAATTAGATATTTTATCATTGCTAGAGCTGCTATGTTTATTCCTATGACTGAAGTCTCTCCGACGTCGACTACGTAGTGATTCGCAATTTGACAGTGAGCGGAATAATTTCCATTATAGATAGCTGGATAAACACATGTTGCTGATTCACCTAGTCCATATTTGATTCCAAAATCATTCAAAATGACGGTGTAGTTTAGGATTCCAATTGTTGGGTGTCTTATTGACGTCATTGGCGAGATTTCCTGTTGTGTATATGTTGAATTGACAGATTTCATCTTGTTTGTTTGTCTTTCTGGTGATTATTATCCTGAAGTATAAAGTGTTGGAGTTTTTTTTTATTCAATAAAAAGAAGTATGAATTAATTTTTTGGTTCATTTTTAATGGCTCCAGTTTTTGGTAACATCACATGTTTTGGTCTTTGTCTAATGGCAAAACTTTTATGTATTCTATGTATCGGTCTAGTGAATACTTCAAACTCGTGTTCTTAACTACAAAAAGTGCAATGTTTAACTATGATTTGAAAACTTCCTCCGGGATGATCTATTTGTGTATTTTGGGGAATGTTGAATTTTTGTTCTTTAATTGTATTAATTATTTTAGCGGCTGCGTAACTTTTTTCCAAGAAGGAAGTGATTCCGCTTCCTGTTTCTTTAGATTTTTGTGCAAAATGAATGTGATATCTTGGGTTGTTAATTAATAATAGGTTTCTGGAGTTTCTAATGTATTACCAACAGTTTTATTTGCCATTCCTTCGTATAAAACTTGGTATTTTCGAGATTCGCATATGTCTTTGGGTAGAGGTTTCCAAAAGGTATGACCGTTTTCCATATCGATGCAAGTTGTACTTGAAAGTGGACAAGTAGTTCCTGATCGTAATTGAAGTCTATCTATGTTTAAATTTATGGTAGCCATTTGTTCAAATAATGAAATCTTAACGTGAGCTTGGACAATGACGTTATGCCATGTCCCTAAGGGGTCTCAGAATTGAGATCCTGAACAATATCCATCTGTTGTTACTGAACCCGCAAGGAGTACAGTAAAGGTGGAGGTGTCGCTTGGTGGTACTTTTGAAATGGTTAAAGTTGGATTCATATTGATTGATACTGACAAATGTCTCGTATTGTGCCTTCGTTGTTGATGTTTTCGATCCAGTCTCCCATCTTGGGGTAGTCCCAGTTGTGAACGGTATTTATGACTAGGTAGATTAGTAGATGTTTTATATCCACATATCGTATGATTATGTTGCAGAATTCTTCAAGTCTTTCTTGGTGTTCGGTATACATTGTAAAGATTCGTACCTGAAAGTTTTAAGAAGATGACCGAATCTGCAAAATTTTGTGTTTTTATTTTTTCAAGAAGTTTGAGTTTGTTTTTGGTAAGTCAGTAAAAGAGCGATCAAGTCGATTAATGTGCACGACTCTTGGAGAGTTTTTTATTTGAATTTTGACGTTTCCTTTTCCTGGAATTTCTAATACTCCGTATGGTCCTGAATATTGGTTGTTGAGTTTTTTTTTATTTTTCCTCCGCCTAATAAAAATACTTTGTCTCCTATTTTGAATTCTTGAGGATTGATTTTTCTATCATAATATTGTTTTGACTTTTCTTTAGCTGCAAATAAATTTTGTCCGGCTAGTTCGCGAACTAATTCCATGTAATCTTGTTACTAGATTTTTTGTATAGACATCATACGTTCCTTATTTTTCAAGTTCTGGCGGGGGTTCACTGGAAGGTAATCGAGTTACTTTTCCAAAAACTAATTCGTACGGGGTACATTTTGTTGATTCATGAACACTGGTATTATAAGAAAATGTGGCTAATTCTAACCAATCATCCCATTCTGCGTTTTTCTCTGTGAATTGTTTTAAATATTCTGCTAAGACGTGATGAGATGTTTCCAAATATCCGTTCGATTGTGGATGAAATGCCGTAGTTCTAAATTGCCTGATACGAAATCTTTTAGCAAATCTTCGTAGTAAGTTACTCAAAAAATCTTTATCTCGATCTGTTAAAACTCCTCTTGGTGAGCCAAAAGTGCAAATAAATTTCTTTACAAATGCGTCTGCTATTGTGCTAGCTTGATGATCTGGAAGGGCGAAAGCTATAGATCTTGCTTCGAAACATGATTCTATGGAATGTGAAAAGGGAACGTTATTTGTTTCGTCGAACAGGGGAACGACTACGAGGGCATCTCGAACTGAGATTTGCTGATTGTTAGGAAGTTCACTCGTACTGTCTTTTTTAATTTCAGAGTCTGAATTTGATGAATCGAAATTGTCTCCGTTAGGGTTTATTATTATTATTTCTGGTAAAATATGTTCAATTTTAATTTTCTAATCAACGTTTTTTATTTCAATATTTGAATTTATTTGTTTTGAAAGAAGTGTTGTCTGCTTCTCTTGTGATTTTTGCGAATCGGAAAATGTATTTGAAAATGAGTTAACTGATTTTTCTATGGAATTTTCTTGGTTTTCTGCTGATTTTTCTGAATCTGCAACAGTGGAGTATGCTATTAAGTTTATTCTGTTGTTTGTTAAAGTATCATCTAGAAGGGTATCGTTTCCTGATGTTTCGTTTTGTTCGACATTCGAGTTAAGTTGAAAGATCAAATTAATGCAGCTGGAGTACTCTTGCTTCGAATATCTCTTCTCGTTTGGTTTTAGTCCAGCTTAAATAGGGATGACTAATTAATCAAACAATAGAGTAAAGAAATGTGAGGTAATTTAGTAATTACTTATTTGTCAGTGGATCTGGATCTCCTTTGTACTTTTGTTGCAGGTGCTCTATTGAATCCGGACTCGACGTTTCCGCACAGAAGTTAAACTTTAGAAAAGGTTGACGGGCCGAGTATTTTGGACCGGCGTTTAGGGTCTCGATGATTTTTATTGTTGTACTGGGTGGTTGTTCTAACTTAACCGATGAACTGTCTAAACTGGATAGACTGCTTAAACTCCCTAAACTGATCTTCTGCTTCAAAACCTGCTGTATTTATACACGAGATCCCTCCTAAGATTCCCGTAGGGGTGAGTGGTATTAGAAGTAGGGATTCGCCATGGTTCCAATCAGCATTCATAGTTAATTATGCAAAAGAGTGGTAGGGATTTAATTATCCAATGGGCATCGAGAATTATATGTATGCCCGTATACGGAAAGTTTCGCAGTAGCTATGATGCATTATATCCCTTCCTAGTCCAGAGGGTTAATTAATAGGATAGCCAATCAGTGATGAGGAATCGTAATGTGCCGAAATATGGAGAATGGGGCAGTTACCAAAATATATGGAATCCCTTCCTAGATGACAAAGAATGAGATATTCTAATGCGTAGAGGGGCATGAGGTTTGCGTGTGTTCTTTTTCAGAGGTTCACCCTTCTATAACTGTCTCCTTTATTGAGATATTTATAGCTTTTTTATTGAAGATGCTGGTATCCGTTGCATCGATATAAGTAGGTCAATATGCTTAAGTCATGTAGATGAGCAGTATAGGTACCAGCATTTTGTAAACGTGTGGGAAACAGAATGCAGCTAGCTTTTCTGGTTACCTTGTTGATTAATTGATGTCTTTTTGATTAGCGTGTGCCAGTTTGTTATGCGACAGTTGATGCGTACAACTCATCTTGGTCTATTGCTTGTTTCGTTAAAAATCTGATCTTCACAAATGATCTCAACAATGTTAGGTTTGTTTATAATAGGATTTTGACAATAATAATTGGATATTGGATATGATCTTTCAGCTTGTTGTTTTATTATTGAATGTAACTAATATGTAGTTATAATCCATTAAATATGAATGTTATGTAGTTATAATCTATCGCTGATAATCAGTTATGACACTAGTATTCGATTGGCACACAAAGTTGTATGAATTTTCTGCGCCATCAACTTTGTATATCAAAATTCCTAAATAATTAATTTCACTGCATCATAAAATTTATTTCTAAATGTTTAGAAACATTATCGTCCGAAGAGAAGATGTGAATAATTAATTGTTTCATAATGGGAAATAATTCTGTTCTCAAAATTTCGCCACAACACTATAATTCGTCAACTTTCTGACATTTTCAAAGAGATGAGAAAAATAAAATTATTGGTAGAAACTTATTTGCAAGAATGCGAAAAAATGGCAGCTTTTTAATAATTATGGAAAATTTAAGATAGATTTCTGGGCAAATTGTGAATGGGTCACTTTTTATTTTGAAAGGATAATGTTAAGTTTTGAAGATTCCAAAATATGTGGGAAAAGAATATGGAAGACTGTGAGACAATGTTTTCCATTTTTCAGAATTCACAGAAATTGCAGGTAAACTTGAATTTTTCGGGGTATAATGAGATTGAAAAAAATGTTCTTGAGATTCATGGGAAAATTGTGAATGTTTGTTTTGTAATTCATTCTACGAGACAATTGACAAAGATGAAGAAAACTTTGTAATTGTTTCCAACAATTTTTCAAAAGAGTTCAAGGTAAAATTTTGCGATTTGCCACGTTACATAATTCCAGAAATAAATTCAGAAAGTTTGACAGATATTCAGACGTTTTGAAGCGATTCAAAAATAATTCAAACTTTCTAAAACTGTCGAAAAAATTTAGAAGCTTTAGAAGAATGTCCGTTGTTTTGAAGGGAATAAACAAATTAAAGTTAGCCAAAGACATTGTTAGGAATTGAAGACATTTCGAATCAGTTAGAAATATTGTTGAACTTCCAAAATGTATAAAATGTCTGTAAAATGTTCTAGTGTCAATTGTGACATATGTGAAATATTCAAAGATGTTCTTTAATTTTCTGAAGAATCTTTTGAGAAGTAGATTTATATAAATTTAAAAACCAGCTGATAATTATTACTTTTTTTTTGTTCACAATATTCACAATTTGATTTCATGTCGAATTCAAGTGTTAAAAAGAAACTCAACAAATGCGTAGTAGTTTGTCATTTTTATATTGTATTGTTATCAATATTAATTTGGGATCTTTCTGGTAGTATTGGACAAGTACTGCAATGCACTGAGAAGTGTGTTCTAACGACATAACTTATTTTTTAGATAGCAATGCCAAGCGTTTGTGCAGTCGCGGGTTGTCCTAACGTAGAAAGTAAAAACAACCCAACAATTCAATTCTTCACATTTACGAAGGATGAGTATAACCGTGCACTATGTTCTCAGTAACAATATATTTCAGGAAGGATATGTTCTGTCCACTTTGGGCCTGAACACTTCAGACCGAATTCCTACGTCAACTCTGTACTACAGGCAAGCCCGAGGAAAGGAAGGAAGCTTGGAAGAGATGCTATCCCAACAAAAAATGTTTTGGGAACAGATGCTGATCCTGCGACCAACGACGCTGAAAATGACTTGGCAGGAAGTGCGGGTGCAAACGGCTCCTCGGAAGATGCAGATGCAAGGGATTTGTCAGGATGTACAGATGTGAATGGCTCGTCAGAAAGTGCAAGTATTCCAACAGAGCAGGCAGAAAATCCGGACTGCAAAAATCGCATATCGGATGAAAGCAACGCACTGCTTGATTCAATTACTGCCTTGATACTACCATGCTCCTCAGAAGAAGATCGGCTACTGCTGAAAATGAAAGGTTGAGGCTCGAAAATGAATGCCTAAGACAGGATAAGGAAATACAGAGAGAGGAAAGTGGAATGCACCTTAGGCGATTTCTTCGATCGAAGGCAAGGGAGGCTTCGTGGAAAAGAAATTGTCACAGCCACAAAATGCGAGCAGATCAAGCTGAGGCTGTGTTAAATTTGGCTCGCATTGAAAAAACTAATATCATCAGCAGGCTGAAAACGATGTTCAGACCTGGGAAATACACATGCTTGTGAATCCTAGCAAGCAAGCAAGATGGAGCGCAGAAGATATTGCAGGCGCAATTTCTTTGAAAGCTCTTAGCACGCAGACGTACCAGTATCTGAGAAAAATTGTGAAAATTCCTCTACCTGGTCTTTCCTCATTAAGACGATGGGTCGCCAGATTTGATGTAGAGCCCGTTGTGCTGAAGAACATGTGGAGGATTATGAAAAAGAAAGGTGCCAAGCTAACGAAAATGGACAAGATAGCAATTGTCAACTTTGATGAAGTGCACATGTCGCCTATTTTTTGCATTGAAAAAAAGAAGGAGCAAGTTCTTGGGCCACACAGGGCTTCTCAAACAGTTATAGTTCGCGACTTGTTTAAAAAGTGGAAACAAGTCGTCTATGCTGATTTCGAAAAGCCAATGACCAAGGATATCTTGCTGGATATAATCCAGCAGCTGGAGGAATTTTGATACACAGTTGTCGGAATGATGTCCGACATGCATGCATCCAACACCACATTGTGAACTGACCTGGGTGTCGGCACAGGTAAGAAGCATAAGGTGTACTTTCCACATCCCTCCAATCCAAGTATAAAAGTGCATGTGCTTTCAGGCGTCCCTCACTTGATGAAATTAGCCAGGAATCATCTGCTGGATACGTTTTTTGAATTAAATGATCAAAAAACGGATACAAAATATCTTGACAAATTGCTGCAGATCAACTGCAATGATTTAAAATGTGCTTTTTCTTTGACGCTGGAGCATTTATATTGTAAAGGAAATGCGCCGCAATAAAGTTAGACTAGCCACGCAAGTCTTTATCAATAAAAATGCAAAGGCACTGACGTTTTGCCTAAAGCAGTACTTCCAATTTAATGAGAATTTCAATGATTTCAAGGGTTGCGAAGAAACTAGTAAAGTTTTGCAACTCTTCAATGATTGGTTCGATTTACTAAATGTAACAGCGAAGTACGACTGTAGTGGTGCCACTGCTTTCGGAAATCACAAAGACTTTGCGAAGCAGAAGGAAATTTTAAATAGAATGATCAATTATATGACAAGCATGAGAGTAGGGGGACGTTCTACAATGCTGCTATTTCAAAAAGGGATTCACCTCAGCAGCCTTCCCTTACTCAGCCTGCACGAGTATTTAAAAGAATGTTTTGACATCGAGTACATCCTGACAAATAGGCTGAATCAAGACGTTCTGGAGAACTTCTTCTTATTCATTCGTGGAGTCGGAAGAGGCCACGATCATCCCACGTCTTTGGAAGTGTTGCACCGTCTGCGATCCTTCATCTTGGGAAAACACGCGATGGAGGCAATTTTGGAAGGCTGCAACACTGAGGAAGACTTCCAAGAAAAAAGTCTAATCAATGCATCTGATTTGGAGGAAGTTCAGGGTACAGAGAAGGGCACTTCCATCACCTAGACTCCCAAATCTTCAAATATTTCTGACGGTCGAAAGAACTAAGTTGAAGAATCACTTCTAGTCGACGCCCCAGACTTCTACGAAGAAGATGATGTTCAACCTGGTCCCTCACATGTTCACGATGACACAGTGGAAATCGACAAAGGTGATCTGGCGGAAGGAAAGGAGGAAGGCGCTAGGTTTGAAGCGCTTTCGAAAGCCCTGTTCATCGGGGAAATGGAGAAGGAAGACGATGTTCTTCTCAGTCTTTCCGACGAGTACAAAACAGCCCAAGAAAACGAAGAAGAGGATTTCACAACAGGTTATTATATGCCTAAAATTGATTTTACGACATTTGTCACAAAAATGATTTATCTTTCTGCTACTACACAAGTAGTTATGGCAACATTTTGTGTTCCTTTATTAAAATTTTTCCAAATTTCTTTTCAGTGACATGCCCAGAGACCCACGTTCCACCCGATGAGGAAGAAGCCCTTCTGAAGGCTGTGGAGCTTGGAATGGCCGCAATGTCAAAAAAAGGGTTGAAATACATCGCGGGGTATGTCGCATGGCGATTCTCTGAAGATGAGTCTCTCGGGGTCTACACGTCTTCTTTGCCACAGAAGCCCGACGGTGACTGGATCTGTCACATTTCCAATGGATATTTAAAACATCCTCTCCTCAAATTATTGAAAGCAGCTGAAGTGATGGATGCAGAATTTCTGGATTACCACGGACCAACATTCTCGAAGGAATCCCTCATCTTCGAGGCTGTTGCATCACGAACCAGCGCCAAACTCGAGGAAAACATCGAGATGAATGTTTTACTATGCCTAGTACGTACCAGGACGTACATTAGATTACGTAATTTAAATCGGGTATTAACCGAAGAGCGGAAGAAGAGAAAGGAAAACAGATGCATGAAAAAGTTTGAAAATAGTTAAAAATGGTTGACTGTGACTCAATTTTCATGCGAATATTTTCTTACTCTAACAAATCAGGATGCATCTCATGTACAGCGTGGGGTCCAGAAGGATGAATGTAATAATGGGGGTATCTCACTACAGTTCGAGAATAATTGAAGAGGTTAATGAATCTCATTTTTAAAGTGAAAATATGAGTACGTACTAGTATAATTGATAAATGTCTTGATATATAGATATGCAGGAGACACCAAGCATTCCGCCATCAGTGGATGCTTCCGGTACCTGCTCACGCCTCGTGCAACCCCAAAGTAGTGAAAACCGAGACACTCACCTGAGTGAACGTGCCGGTTTTTAATCAGTCGTAGAAACCCCTTACCGAATAATGCCGTATGGATTGAAAAAAAAATAAGAATAGAAAAAGTGGAATTCGACTAAGTTCGGAAAAAATAAAAATTATTCCAAAAATGGCAAACCCGGTAGAAAATGTTAGAGATAATAGGGAAAACAATATAATTCCAGAAATTATACTCAAAGAAAATATTGCACAAGCAAGTGCGAATAATATAGAAAACGAAAACAGAGATAGGCCACCGATCGAAAACGTAAATAGAGGAAAAAATATAGAGAGAAATTCAGAATTCGTAACGGCCTGGAAAGAATTAGAATGGGGGGAAGAACAACCAAGTCATGCGACAGGTACAATCCTAAGAACGGAAAGACTAACACAAACGCTTACAGAAAGTACTGGGGGCGGTTGAACCGCTTCCGGTTCCGGCGAAAAACCGGGTCTTCGTGTATCAGAAACGGTTATTTGGAACCGGCGCTGAATGGTCGAGAGTCGATTCTGAAACCGGCTCTACAATCGGTTCTTCGGTTCTTTTCTGCTCTCCCTACAAAATTTACGCGTGACTGCGGATTACTGACTGACTACGAGTCGCAGAGGCACGACGCTGTCGGACAAATGTAGAGTTGATGTAAAATCAACGCATGCGCATTATGATGCGCACTAAAGAGGAAGTTGTTTTCTGTTCTCACTCACACTCTTCCGTGAACGAGAGTGAGGAAAGGGGAGAAATTACTTTGAACAACTACAAACCACTGCGCATGCTCGCCACAATAGCGTATGAATCGCAGCGCGAATTCTCAGCATTCACTTGCTGTAATATAAGTTATATATAAGTAGGCTATACATGTACATAACTTATATTTATATGTTTTAGAACTGAATTTTTGTTCTGGTATAGTTTGATAATTAAAATTTCAATTTGAAAATAAGAATATGTATTTTATATCTTTGAAATGAATTAATTTTAAGTAAATTATTAAATAATTCCCAAAATTAACTTGAGTGTGACTGATCACACTGCGCATGCTTGCCCGATTGCATATAAAAAAAAATTGATGAGCAGTTCGAACTCGAAAGTTCATTGCTTCACTACCCGATTCGGGTAGTGTTTCTAAGTGGATAAATACTACCAGTGTGGGTCCACCATACCCACGATTGCATATATATGCAATCCAAATTCAGCCATATGGTTACGGTTTACGGTTTCGGAAAAGTTTAAGATTCAGCTCAGTTTCGGAAAAGTCTTCGCAGTGTCTTCATTCTTCGTTTACGCAATTTTTTCAATATACGCGTATGCGCGATGGCTCCTCCAAGTGCAGTGTGATTGTATTTTTAAAAAGTGGCAAATAATAAAGTGCGTTGTTCTCAGTGCCAAACAGAGATGATGTTCACGATCAGTACACCATCACTTGCAAAACATTTGAAAAATGAGCATCAAATCGAATTGCCCTCTTCGAATTCGAGTCCTTTAATAGAAAGAAAAAGGTGTGGGAGTTCGACCCCCGACTTATCCGACCATATTCCGGAGAATGAAAATGGTATTATTTATGAAAGTGATAATGCCACTCCTAGTACTAGTACTAGTAAGTCAAGAGCCAGTAGAAATGTTACCCTGGATACTTGCTTCGCAAAAGCCACTTAACGGAGAAGAAGGGTTTCTGGGAATTTGTGAATTTCGGAATGCCGCAATATAACCCTCCATCTGAAAGGACCATCAGCACAATGATGGAAGGAAAATATTCCTCTTTAAAGCTGAGAATGGAGGAAGTTCTTAGAAGAACTTAGTGTTAACGACGGACCTGTGGACGGAGTCGATGACGACTAAAAGTTTCGTTGGACTCACGGTCCACTATTTGGAAGGTTTGTTATCATTTTCCTTACCTGATATTCATTTATTATATTTTAAAATATATTTGGTTTTTAAATTTGGAATTATTTAAAAGCATTGAGATGAAATCAGTAACCATTGGAGCAAAACCCATGCCAGAAAGGAATACTATCGATAATCTTTCAGTTCTACTTACAGAGTTTTATTCTGAATGTGGAATAAAGAAGGAGAACGTAAAGGCCGTGGTTATTGGCAAAGGATCCAACATCGTCGGAGCTAGCGAGAGTGTATTTGGGGCCGAGAAGTACATCTCGTGTTTAGTCCACAATTTGAACATTGTGGCAATGACTGCTCTCGACCTCAACGATAAAAAGGCGATGCGCCTCTGCCAGGAAACCCAGACGACAGCGAGGATGAGCTGGATGATGATCTGCTTGGCCATGAGGAGGTCGAGCACGAGGATCCGGAGATGACTCCATCCCCATCATTTAAGGAAGTGATCACAAAAATAAAGAAGATTGTGTCCTTCTTTAGAAGAAGTGAGAGAGCTACGGAGAAGTTGAAGGAACTCCAGAAGAATGAGTGGAGTAAGGCGGAAGCTGAATGCCTGAAGCTCATCCAGGCAGTACGGACGAGATGGAATTCCGTCTTTGAAATGTTGGAGGTGTGCGCCGAAAAGTCAGTCACTCTAAGCAAGTGCATACCACTAGCTCTGATTGCCTACAATGTAAGTATACCCTATCTTTTTGTGTAGGAACCGACATACCCAACTTTTATCTAGAATACTCGTTTAATCATTTTTGTTTTTTCCAGACAATTGATGACTATCCAGTAAGTCATCCCTTGGCTTTTATAACGGACATAACATAATTCTTTGAAAAATTAATGCCGCGACCAAGCCTAGAATGGCAATTGAGAAAAGCTTATGAAAATATGAGAATTGAACATAAAGTTTATATTGCAAGAAATGCTTTTTCAAATTTTTCAGAGTTGGAAATTTTGGGACGTGAATGGAAAACAGAATTGGCAATGTCTAAAATTAGAGGTCAATAACTAAGCATTTTAGGTGAAGATGATAGCAAAAATAATAAAAACATAAAAAATGCAGGAAATGAGGAAAATCAAAATAAGAACAAAAATGAGAATCAAGGTAAAGAACAAAAACAAAATTATGATCAAAATAACAAAACAAAAAAAACAGTATAAACCGAGGTATCAAAACGAACAAAACCAACCACAATTCCAACCAAGATTTCCAAGTTGAAGTCCCAGATTTTTTAATCCAAGATGGACAATTATTAAATGCGATTAAGCAGCTGTTATGAAACACACAGACACAACAAACGAATAAGTCTACGCAAATACCATCGCTTTTATACAACGCGGAAGAAAATAATAAGAAGTCAGAAGGCAAGAAAGATAATAAAGGACAAAAGGACTCTGAAGCCAGATTTTCAAATTAGTTGCATTATTGACAGCACATGTAAAAAATGTTCCTTTTTCACGCCGTGATGAAAACAGTACTGTTTATTGATTTCCGGGTTTTTAAAAGAAGGACAGGTTAATTCTTCTAGGTTGATAATCTGTCAACTCATGATACCTTGCAAAAGTGCAGCTTTTTCCCGGCCGCTGGTATATATCTGACCAGCTGATTTTGCGACATCACGAAGGTTTGAATGTAGATACTTCGTAAGAGTGTCTCCCTCAAACCACTCGATGCCGTGCAAATAACAAGTGAGCCAGTTATTTTGTTCTTTCGCAGTACTACAGAGATCCGAGAAGGGATAAGGTGGTGCAGCTATCCAATGTCCAATATAGTTATGATCTACTGCAATGACAGCCACTTCTTTTGCAATAAAGTTATTTTCAAGATCACGAGAGCCTTGAATATCAATCACGAAGTCCATAATATTTTTCACATAAAAATAAGATTGGTTGATGATGAGTTTGGAGAGGCAGACATGAAAGATGGTCTGTGGGCTTCAAAAAAGATGCATTTATGAGGGCGTATGTTAAAGATTTTTTTCTCAACCTTTTTCCAATATTTACACAGCTGAATTTAAGTGAGATAAGTACAAATGTGTAAAATAGACTCATTTCCTGTCCAAGCCTGTCCTAAGTAAACACAGGTGTACATTAGGTTGTCAGATGTGTGAAATTTCGAGAAATTGAGACGGCGGCAAAAATGATTTATTACCCCCCCCAAAATCAGCAATAACTTGTCTAGACGCGTCAATTTCTAAAACATTATCATATTCTGCGTATACGATACAATTTACAGTGTTTGTTAGTGGTTGAAAGCTCTGTTCTCTACGAAGCCGATAATTATTCTTTTAAGCAACTGTCCGAGAATAACATTATCAAGAGTTTCACCGTGAATACCGCCGTGCAAAGTAAGCGCTTTTACCTCGACTCTTCTTATCAGGTATTTTGCTGTTCCCTGTGCTAGAGCTTTTGCGTGTGCTAGTAAAATTCCGGGACTCATTTTTGAACGACGAGCAAGGAGAGACGCTTCCAAATTGTGTAAACTGCATGTCTTGACAGGATCCATCAGGCAAAAAGCATTTTTTGTACGTACGAGTCGAAGACGCATCTCGACTCCGTTGAGAAAAAATTTGTTTCGATTGAAAATGACGCAGTGCAGATTACCGACTGATCTATTGTTTCGCCTGCATCAAAATAATCTCGACGGGTATCGATGCCTGTATCTTCGCTGGACAAATCTTCCATTTTTCCCGCAGTATCTACACACGAGAGAGCGGAAGTCAGATGTTGAATGAAGTAAATTGTTTATCACAGTTACACTTTTCAGACTGGCTGCATTTGCAGCAGTTTCTGCCGGTCCTTCCAGTTTGACGCGCATACTGAGCATTGTATGAGCGAGATCTATGTATTCTTCCCTCGTCCTGGAATGACAAACTCTATCGGACCCATTGCGAGCTCTCAATATTATGTTTGAGTAGGTGGAAGAGAGAAAATATCTAATTCAGTTTTCAAACACTTGCCAGAATGTGAGTGTAAGAAGGAAATTATATAATAAACTAGTTATTAACTGTTAAAGATGTCCGGAATTGAACGCTTTTTTCCTACACTAGTTTTACGCTTTTGTTTCTTCTGTGTTTTCTTATTTTTCCTTTTTTTACTAGTATTGATTCTCTTCTTAGATTTCCTATTCTTTAATCCTTTCCTTTTCTTCTTCTTCGATTTAGGGTGTATTTAAACGCTCTGTCTACTGGCTGTCAGCCAGCCAACATATCGAAATATCCATTTACACCTCCGGAAAATTCAGTGAAACATAGTAATATTTTAGTTATCTTTCAGTGAGTTTCAGAATATAACTAAAATATTACTATATTTCACTGAATTTTCCCGAGGTGTGAATAGATATTTCGATATGTTGGCTAGCTGACAGCCAGCAGGCAGAACGTGTAAATACACCTTTACGCGCTGTACCAAGTCTGACATTTTTCACACCAAATTTATAAACCGACCCGTTCATAAGATTATCAAATCTATCCAAAGCTTTTCTTTTCAGTTTTTGATCAGATTCCTTAAAAAGGATGTTAAATGCCTGCTTGAGTGGTACTTTGCTATAAACGTCATTTAAAACGTTAACATCTGTTCGAAGTGCCTCCTTACCAACTGTACGCGCACCTCTCGCTCGTATCGGCAGGACACGTCGAAAAAGCCCACCTAGAAAACTGCCGATTCCATGACCTCTCTGATAGGATGGTCCAAGATAAACTTTTGATATTCCCCCTCCACCTATTTGCATTGTGTAGTAATCTACGTAATAACTTATTATTCCTTGAGCATTTAATGTTTTTTCTTCTTCTTCTTCTTCAATCCATTTTTTAAAATAGATGTGTCACTCTCAGAGTACCAAGCTCGAATGGTATAGGTAGTCCAACATGATCTCTTATATCTATTTCTGTCGTGCGAAATTCGGTATGAAGAACTGAAATGTAATTTGGAGATGAAAACTGTGTAACTTGTGTAGATGCAAAAATGCAGTTTGGGGTATCGACAGGTATAATACGTAAAAGCGGTATTTTTGCATCACTTGTAATGTGAGGTTCACAAATATCGCAATAAACATTTTCTCGGGTAAACCACGTGCCAGACTTGGAGGGTGATTAGCATAATGAGGATTATCTGATAATAATTGCTGTGGTGCCAAACCAAGTATACGAGATACTTTTTCACCGATTGCAAGAAAATGTCGTCCCTTTAACTCAAAATCATCTTCATAAATGTTTTCAACTTTGACATAGCAATCTTTGTCTTTTTGGAAAATTAATCCTACGTGCTCTTGAGCAATCGGTGTTTGGTTTATCGTTCGGACAATATCGTTTACCTGAGTGTACATACCGGGTCGAAATTCGGAGACAATAGGTGTTAACCATTTACCAGTTAGCATACCTGTGCCGTATTTATCTCGAATAGCACTGTCATTAAGCTCAGACAACTCGGCGTCCTCTTCAAGAACGTGAGGAAGGGAGTAGTTAGCAAGTACATCTTCACTGTTAATTTTCGCTTCATTCATTTTTCTCTCGTAATTTTCATCATTTTTTTCTTCATGCATACGACTCGGTACATTTGTCATGAAAGCTATGCAATTTTCCATTCGATCAGGTGACTCGTGTCTTACATGAAGGAATGTTCTTGGAAACTGAATTTCTGTAAGTCCAACAGCCCAACGACCCTGTAAACGTATTTCATGAGGCAGTTGTGTAGCGAAGCGACTCGTAGTGTTGTGCGGAAAACACTGCATACTGCTATTGCTAGGTAAATTTAGGTGAAATTCATCGTTATTCATCGTAAATTTTTTGGATCAGTAGCAGGTATCCAGGAATTGAATTTATTAGCATATTGCATCCACTTGACAAGTAATTGTTTTTTAGAACCCTTCCCCCTACTACGTATCACTCGTTCAATTATTAATTCTGTCTCATTGATACCACTATCTTTTTCACACTCGATAGTTCTCTCTCGTAAAAAACTCCGTCTATATTCTTTACAGTCAGATCTTGTAACTCGTAAACATACGGATTTTTTCTAAGACCTTTAATTATCCGTTTTATCACAAAAATCTCTTTTGTTCATCCAGCTTCATAACCTTTCGCAAAGGCACCGTTCTCTCTACTGATCCGTATGTAATCAGAGACCTTATATTTAGGCTTTTTACAACTCAAGGCTTTTCTACCGTACTTTCTTTGAATATATAAACAGTGTTGCGTTGCATTTTCCAAAGCTACCTCTGATGGTCGCATTCTTGTACTAGAATGTCGCGCATTATTGTAACCCTGGAAAATCTATTGTAAGATATCAATGTAACGATGAGTATTACTATAAGTTAAATAGCGTCACATACGTTCTTTTAGTGTGTGATTGAATCGTTCAACTACAGCAGCCTTAACATTTGGATCACGTACGGCACGAAATTTTATCCCACGATTTGATAAAAAATTTTGAAAACCTGCACCGAGAAATTCTTTTCCTCTATCGGTCTGAAGACAAATGGGAAATCGTTTTTTATTTTTCTCGAGAATACGTTCAAAAGCTTTCTCAACTACGTTCACAGATTTATCTTTGAGAGTCTCAACCCAAGCGTTTTTACTCAGCACGACAATCACCACCATTAGATACAAGTATCCATCGTTGGAGTCTTTTAAGTGCCTTAAATCAGCTATACCTGCTTCCCATAAATTATCTATATTTTATGTATCGTAGTTTATTCTTCTGAAACGTCGATGAATTGGTATGCTTATTTTATATATCTTAAAATTGCAACCAATCAACTACCTTTGCACGTGAGATTCTACCACGCACAGCGTTTACGAGTTTTTCAATACCCGCGTAAGAGGCTTCATGAGATGGGTCAAAATATATTTCTTCTAATAATTTCATGGTTTTAAAAACAATGTTTTTCAGTGACTACTACTTCTTCTCGTCCCTTGAGATTTAGCTGAACCCGTGCTGCAAGGTGTTGCTCGCTTCCTAATTCTACCTAGGGTGTCAGTGATACTTGTGTATACCTCGCTACCACTAATGCTGCCTACTTCTTCTTCTTTCATTAGCGAGTCATAAAGTCTAGACGATAGTTTGGGGCTACGCCGACTACCTGTCTCTCTCAAAGAGATTATATCTTCTTTCCAGTATTCTCTATTTCCGACAATCTCTCTGGTCATGCCGATTTCACGAAGGATCATGGCAAACTGGCTTCGCCCCGCCGGTTTTACCTTTTTTCTCAACCTCAATGCATCGTTTATTAGATCACTAATATTTGCATTTTTTACAGATTTACCATCCATAAATAGAGAACCATCTGAATCCCATTTTACACGTTTCCGTACATCTGGTTGACAAAATCCTTGGATTAAAACACTTCCCTTATTTCTAAAACTTTTTGGGATAGTTGCAATAATATCATCAATATTCTTAAAATAAACTTCCCTTTCATCATCATTATCATTAATATTGGTTGCAAACCCCATATTTCTATCTCTCTGATTATCCTTCCCTTTATTCAGTTTTTTATGTTTTCATGTTTCCTGGGTAAAGAATACAAATATTTGTAAAACTTGATGATACATTTTCCATTTTTCACGTTCATCTTCCAAGAATGGCGAATGTAATATTTGATTCATTTCAGCATCGAGTCTGGTCATAATATTACCTGGTGTTTGGGTCGTATTCTTGAGATTGGGAACTTTGCACTTAGCACCAGAGAAGATATTATCTGCAGGATTCATCGAAGAACTGTGCGCTTTCGTATTTTCAGCATTAGTCTGTGAGCCGGAACCTTGTTGTAGAAATTATTCTACCTGCTCGCTTGGCACCAAAAATAATCTTTTTCGAATGTTCCATAATTACTAAACGGAAAAGGGATACTTACTCTCATGAATTAGATGAGGTGAAAATATTTGAGAGAAGACTACCGACAATCGGTGCGAGTAATAACGGTAAAAATCCACCCTTCTGAATGATATATCGTTTTTTATTTTTCCAAGTACCCTTCAATGCTGCCAATTTTCGTAAACTATGTTTATGCTTTTTTAAATTGTGTTTTTCATGTGCTTTCAAATGTATGTTCCCTGCCAAAACTATTTATCATATAAAATTAAAAAAAGTTTTTTCTACAAAAGAATTATTATAAAAACACATGTCAGGTATATTTTGAAATTAAGTGTGTGGACAAAAGCTGCGAAAAAAACTTTTCAAGTGTCCGGTGTATTTTCTCCGCCAAAAAGTAAGCACTCAATTCTTCCGTGAAAATATCCTTGCAGAGCTTGACATTCGATAAAACTCTCTTCACGCTCCTGATGTGTTCATCAATGCAAACGACGATGTTGACGAGGCCTTGAAATGTGGGTGCTTGAAAAACAATGCCAGGGATATAGAGTTTCTCACTTTTTCCTTGCATCTTGTTATTTGCTGAGACTGCGGTTGTCTTTGTCTTGTTCTGTACACTCTTTTCGATTGGAATAGCATTTGCATTATACGAGGTTGTGAAAAACTAGTTATAACGTCTAATTTTAATCGGTTGAAAACGGGAGTCATTGTTATAGTTGTTGCATCGATCCTCTAAGTAGGAGCAAACGACATCGAATTTTTGTTAACTGATTAATAACTGATTCAAAAGGGCCGTCGGATTGAATCTCCAAACCAAGAATAACCTTTTTTGAAGAGGAGTTATTCAATTCGTAGATTGTAGCAAGAATCATAGGTTGACGAGGTGAATATTTTGCTTTTTTCACTGTCCCACTTTCTGATAATAAAAAAGACATCTCTGCAGGACAAACTCTTTTTTTTTAGACACTTTTCACTATCAAATCTTGTAAGGCTCCACTCTTATTGATACTAGATTCCATCGTTTGACTTTGGAGACTGGGATATGTTATATGTTGAAATTTTTAGAGTATAACTGAGGCATTTGTGCAGCGCGGCAGTTTTTATACCTCACGCATGGGTCTATTCTGGTGGGGAGGCGTAGATATGACGTCACATGTGGTCAACCAATCAGAATATCTTCTCTTTTGAGAGAGAAAGAGGCGCAAATAAAGAGAGAGAGAGAGAGACTGCGAAGCTGAGACTTCCTGCCGACAACCTTTACCGCCTCAGTGATGAAATTGTAAATGTTTATTAGCTATTTGGATAATACTCAAACCTCTCGGTTTCTATCAACAGACAGTTGATCCTTCTCTGTCTCTCTATCGATACCTATTGTACACAGTTGGGCTAGACTGAGGTCTAGACTTCCAGCCTAATGATGATGCTCAGGTTGCTTGTATTGTATTATGCGAGGTGCCCGTAATGAAGATTGCCATATATTTACAGAGTATCTGACCTCTTCAAATAATCAACTTACCGAATATTGTCTAACACTTTTCACCATATTTTGAGATTTTATCATTTTCGGGTAAATTTTGACGATGGTTCTCCATGAAAAATGGAGGTGTGGCAAAAAACCTGATTGGCCACTTCCGCTTTCCAACAGGGATTCTGAAAATGCAAAAATTGTCTATATTTCCCTCTACCTTGGAATTTTCTTCAAGATGATAGGTGCTCGTTGTAAAAGCCTAATTTTTCCCAACTCCCCCATACACCTTTGATGCTTTGATATAGCCATCCTATTCAGGTTCAAATCCACAGTTTCTCTTGATCAACGCAAGAAGCAACAGCTCTCTCGTTTTTTAAGATTTTCGGAAAACCCTTTCTTCAAGCAATATTAAAATGTTTGTGGCAACTATATTGGCCAACATCATAACCATGCGTGGAATGTCAGGAGACTTGCAGGAATGCGAGTGAAGGTTAATCTTTAAATTTCTTTTGACATTCCTCGGTGGAGTCGGGGTCGATCGTGTTTCAAGTGTGATCGGCGATGACGCGATTGTGCATGAGATATTAATGACACGGAAGAAAGAAACTGACGAGCAGCAAATCCGACTCGAGAGGCTTAGAGAGTTCTACAGAGACGGTAAGTCGAAATAAATTATATTCTTCTATATTATTGTTTCAACTATTTTTATAATAGTGGTAATATAATAACATTTTCTATTTTCTCTTCCAGCTCACCTCGAAAGAGGTGATATTCCCTCATATGTGCTCATAGGTGTGCACATAAACGCGGAGCCTGTCTCGCGCAGACCTCATGTTTAGAAAAGTGTTCCAAAAATAGATCAACAGATACACCCAAGTGTGAAAAATGTCTTCGTCGGTTTCTTAATAATGATTGCTTTAATCACCATTTAACGCCCCGTTCATACTCCTCCGGAAAAAATGTCTGTGACACATTGGAAATTTGCCCCGAGTGTTCACGCTTAGTAGATATTATAAAAGATAAAAATCACAGATGTGGTTTCAGTTTTTGTAGGATATGTAAGTGTGATCGTGAATACAATCACGAATGCTTTATGAAGCCTATGCGTGATCGTGTGGGTGGTAATGACACTAACATTTCAGAACATGTGATTTCTATTTTTTATGATTTCGAAACGCAACAGGGAGAAACACTCGAGAGGGATGATAATGTAAAGAAGCATAAAGTAGATCTTTGCGTACTACAGGTAGCAGCACAGAAGGCGAGGATGTAGCAGACCATGATGAAAAGAGTCGCATGGGATACGATTTACTTAAAGATAAGACTATTATGTTTGATAAAGCTAATCTCATAACATCCGAAGTTTTAGTGATGATTATGTCATTTTCTACATGATTTTGTCTCTCTCGTGAAGCTAGACAACAATTAGTAGAAATAACTAAATGTTTTGCTGGACCAGCCTTTCAAGATTGGTCAGTAAGCAATTACTATTCGAAACAAGCACTCAATGCCACAGATCATGTTATTTCCTACATGTTTTATTGTGACTCATTTCCTAAAGAATTAGAATCATCGGTTACAAAGAAAGATTTTAGAAATCACACTGCAGTATGTCAGAATTCCAACAAAGAGTATAAGTTTACAATGAGTAGACGCCAACATTTCTTATCAATTGATTTTAAATATCAAATAGAAACACTTCTAGCTGAGGACAATGTGAGAAAATCCATTTCTAATTATATTCATACAATAGAAGAGATGTCAAATAATGATGGATTGATACGTGATGTGCATGATAGTATATTGTATAAGGAAGTACTTAAGAGTTTAAAGGAAGGAAATGTACCGAAATAGAATAAATTCAATTGCTGTCTTTTATTTTCAATTCGAACGGCGCACCTGTGAACAACAGTACAAGAGACTCATTCTACCCAATTTGAGCGATTATAAACGAACTTCCTCCAGCAATCAGATTTAAATATCGTATGTAAATCGGCTTATGAATCGGTGACCGTGAACCAAATCCTGCTTTAATGAATTTGTTTTTAAAATCATTCGTTGATCAGGCGAAACCTCTCTCGGAAAGTGGCTTCGTCAGCAAACATAAAATCGGGTGCAGCAATCATTTTGCAGTGATATTCATGAAAAGCATGAAGGAGCAGCGCGCTTCATCACAACTAAGAATGAAGGAATGAAAGAACCATCACTGAGATATCATAAGAGTTACTTGCAGAATGTCGATGACGTGTTGAAATTGGGCAAACCAGTTAATGGCGTGAAAGGGTTTTCGGTGTTGAGCGAACTGAATGGCTTTGACATGACTTGGGGTTTCGCAAGAGAATATCAGCATGGTGATTGCTTAGGGAACGCTGAGCGGTTTTAGTCTTTATGGACTGAGCCACGTCTTGTGAGTCCCATCCGCTTATCAAAGGCCTTTATCGGTACCATAGATAAGCGTCTCATGAGTATTACTCCACCAAAGCAAATCTATCGCATACTGCGCTCAATAGTAACGCACAAAAGTGTGTGGAAAGCGAGCGAATGGCGGTCCTGGATGATTTTTATGCTGCGCCCTGCTTATCTGGAATTCTGGATGAACGCGTCTTCCAACATTTCACATTGTTCTGCAAGAGCATGTACATACTCCTCCAGAGCACGATAGCAGTTGAGGAATTGAGGCAGTATGCAATTGACCTTTGCACTTACGTTGACGAGATCGAAGTTATATATGGAACTCAATTTATGAGTTTCCATATGCACACCCTCAAAAATGCTGTGGTATCTGTGGCAAATTGTGGTCCGTCAGCTTATTCTACTTTTACTTTCGAAGATGAGTATTTTCACCTGAAGTCAGAAGTCAATGGCCCAGTCGGTGTATATGACCAAATGGCAAGAGGAACCCTAAGAAGAGATGATACCGTGGTGTTATTGCAGTGCGGAACCTATGCGAGAACTTCAAAGTTTGCTTTGGCAGAAATATTAGAAGAATAGATCATTATGTACATCGAAAATGTAGTATATATCGCTCGCATGCCAAACAATTGCGAGATTCAGTATTGTAGGAAAAATAAATTTGTCCAACATATTACGGATCATTCGGATGCGTTTTTCAATGAAGATGTCAAATGTCACCTCTTTTGTACAAAAGCAGCAATGGTTCTTGAAAAAATCTGCAGAAGCTAAAAATCGAATCTTAATGGAGATTTTGACAATGCAGAAGGTTTCATCCAATATAGACAATATTATTTCAAGAATTATTACAGCAATCGTAAGAAATAATTCATATTGGAAATCTGCATGAAAAAATGTATCGGAATAACCTGCAGTATATGTCGAGGCGTGACACGATACGAGGAATGAGCGATATTTTAATTTTTCTTGCTTTCACGAGTAAGATTGTTATATTGTTTTTTGATTGACAGATAATAATCTAGAACTTCCGAGCAACTCTGGAGGAGATCCGAGCAATCCCGGTTTCAAATTTTTTATTATATTCATTTGAAAACTAAATCTCACTCTTTTTGCAATAAACATAAGTAGATAGTTCAAGATTCTTGGTTAGAAATTTGTTTTGAATATTCATCTCTGTAGGTTTCAAATTGAACTATGGAAAAATTGCTAAAAAGTTTGCTATGGAAAAATCGTCCTTAGAGATTTTTATGATGTACGGATTATTACGTCTTTCGTTGACAATCCATCGGTTTCGTTTTTTACACAAATGTCAGACATCAATGAAAACAGCAACGACAGCAGCGAGACATACTTCTGTGGGGCAGAGAAAGATGGTCAACTTTTGGGAAATGTCACAAAGGAGATGTCGGTACACGAGGCAGAGTTTCATAGGTGCGTGGAAAGACAAGCATTGGAAGAGACGATTGAACAAATGCTGACAGAACGCGTCCAAGAAAGCAAGGAACAAGTTAAAAGTGAATTGTAAGTATTATCTTTTCCCTCATAAATACTTTTATGCACATCATGTACGTTGCTCAGAGGTACGAGGTCAATTGAAAATTTTAAACTTACAATTATTATGCGGGTACTCTAAGATTGAACACATATTGGACGTGAACCTGAGGAGCAGGTGCGAGGCACTAGATAAGAGGATTGGCAAATGCATAGAGGAGTACAATGAAGATCAGCGGAATGAAGGAGAGAAATGAAGCTGTACTTTTTCTGCCTAGTCCGCCTTCAGTCGATATAGGCTCGCCGCAGGCTGACTGTGCAGTGTCCATTTAGGATTTAGGGGTACAATATAGCGTTGAAGATCCTGTCCACAAAGTTGGAGGCTCAAAGATTTCTTGTCTTGTCCAGGTTGACTCAGAAAATTAAGCCCATTGTATTAACGAAGGACATTATTCTTTGAATTAGCGTAGATATTCATGGAATAGAGAAAGCGGATTCAGGAATTTCACTGCCGTCATATTTTTGAGAAGGTACTGAGCATCAGGGAAGATCGTTATCCTCTTATTTCGGCAAGAAATGCCCAAAATTTTCAGGTCACATGGTCATTTTCATTCCGCTCTTCAGAAGTATCAGTCGCCGTGATACTAATTCACTAATTCCCGAATAATCAAATTCAGGAATTACGAAATTCCTGAGGAAGGAAATTCCGGAGAATTTATAATATTACCGAATTGGAAAATTTCCCCAGTGCTGAGTTCCCGAATTATAAAATTGACGAACAGTTACTGCTACCTTTGTTTTAGAGAAATGCATCCGTGCATAACAAGAAACGACACTTCATCCGCATGCATCGAACTGAGTATAAAATATTAGAGGCTGATATCACGAAAATTTACACGGATAAAAGAACGAGAGCACCGGAAGTTGAAAGCGGTTCGATAAAAGTTGCATTACACAAGGTCTAATGAAACATTGTGATGCTGGTCACTATTAACGGTAGGCCTCTAGCGGCCATCAATGATAGATCTCTTACATATTTCACCAAAAATGTTATGACAGTCTGTTTGAAGAGTCCGACCTCTTGGAAACAGATTGTGAATTAATGGAGATTATCGAGGTCATTGAAGTATTTGAAGAAGCATTGAATCATCCAATGTTGATGAAAAAAAGTCAGAAGCAATAACATCGCAACTGACCGGCGCATGGTTGCTCTGCGAGCGAATGAGTGTTGTTGGGGTTCGTTGCAGTTTCCATACGCTGCAGGTGGCTATTGATGATGCAATTTGCGGAATGGAAGCGTCACACCTTGATATAGCAACCATTGAAAGTGGCATCGTCAAGAAAGCGCATGCAACAGCAGTCGAGTTCCGGAAATTGTACGTACTGATACTTATTCGTGAAGAGTGGCCTAACGCCAAGCTAACGAAAACTGTTTTGGACGTACCATCACGCTGGTTCTCGGTCTCTGACATGATGCTCTCGCTTTTGAAAAACAAGCGATATGCATTGTGGCTTAGATAATCCAAGCTTAGCGTCGAGGAATGGGCAGCAATCGAATTGATTGTAAGTGCCCTAAAACCAGCGAAAACAGCAGCTAAATTGTTTCAGCGAGAACAATTGCTTCTGTCAGAATTTTACTATCACTGGGAGTGGTGCAAAAGTGAAACAAGAAAAGTAAAATCTGATCCCGCTGACGTCGTTGTGAAAGCATTGGAAGCTCGGGAAAGCTTCCTCTTTCAAGATGATTCCATGCTAGCAGCCATTTACTTGGACCCACGAGTAAATGGATCATTAACGACAGAGCAGGAAAGACAAGCTGAGGACCATCTCCAAAATCTGCAGGATAGGTTGCAACAAGGACGCAACCAATCTCTCATTGCTGGCCGAGCAGAAGAAAGGACCGTTGCAAATGAGGCAGAAAAAGATAATTATGAAAACTCAGAGTGCACTCTGTACGAGAAAGTGAGGAGAGAGAAGTTAAGGAAACTGCAAGAGGAGGAATCCGAGAGTATCGGTACTGGTAACCATCAATGATAGTCATATTGAGTTGTCTATGATTGTACAATTTACTGAACTTTCGTGTTGTCCATATACGTACTTGGAATGTCAGTACACTTAACTTGATTTTCAGTAAAACACAAGGTTCTTTCTTCTGCGTGTAGGCTACATGCAACCGTTGACTCTTAAGCCAAATGTTTAACTTTTCAAACAAAGAGATGAATTTTCAACTAGAACATTGCGAAAAAGTATCGTCGGAAAATAATAATTATTATTATTTCTATGATATAGTGATGTTTCGATACTTAATTTCTTATAATAGTTGAATTTGCTAAATTTGTTAAATTTGTTAAATCTGCAACAAACATATATGTCTCCTCAAGGAGAAGTGTATTAATGGAAATATTTAAACCAAAAATGTTTTCATTGGAAATCAAAAGCAGTAAAATTCATCCAAGAACGACCAATTATTAACAACATAGTTGGATCTGCAACAGAAACAGATTAATGTTTCGCCAAGCAGTTCCATTATCAATTAAAAATATACATCCCAAAAAACTAATTTTCAACAAAATAAATTACCTGTAAACTATACAGATGAATTTTTGAGATGGCTGTTAACATTTTAACCAAGTGATTGAACTTTCAACGATAAAAGATGATTTCTCAACAAAAAAGGTCGTAGTTGATATTTTAACTGATAAAGATTTAATATTACATCAAGTCCATTTCAATTCAACCAACAACAGCAAATTTTCAACAATATACATAAATGTTATATTCCAAAAGTCTATGTTCATTTTCTCGGTAAGGAGCTGAAAAAGGTGCTCACTCAAGGCGGAATTCGAATATCATCCAACCTTGCGGAGAATTCTCCAGCATCCCGTGACAACTCCTTTCCTTCGATGTCAGACATCACGCCTTGCGGCGTTTGACTTGAGAGTGTTGGGCATAACGCACTGTAAAGCGTTAACGTTCAACTCATGTCCATTTCATTGCTCAAGGAGAGGCAAACACCACAGCTGGCCACAGACCCTTTACTCAGTCCGGAACAGGACCCACCAAGAAAATGTTTTCAGTCTCCTGATTGAGATTTATGGCGTCACGTTAACTCATTCAACTCATAGGCAGAGGAGACAAGATACTTACCTGCTATATTCTCCCCTTTGCCTAGAGAAGAGAAAAGTGGCGAGCGTCATTTTGCTCCTAATCCCTGCCTTGTCTAGGGTTCGTCTAGAGTTCATTTAGTGGTGTCTAGTAAGTTTTACCTTTTATCCTTCAGCGTCTAGCATTCGTCTAGTATGATCTACAAAGGGGTGAATTCCAGATGATGATTGCCCAGCAGCTCCTGAACAATCTTATCCAGAAATCGCTTAGATTTTTGGTCGGGTACAACGGGTGAGTGGAATACCTGCGAGAGTCACGGCGCTGCAAATGTACTTGCGGAAAGAGCCGAGACTGGTCGAGAGTTACCAACTATTTTGGCGCTAAACTTGAATGACACTCGTTTCTTAGCCGATCGCAGCCCTCACTGACATTCCAATCGCCAGTCATGGAAAATCCGCCACCCTTCCCAAATATTCCCGAAAAATCTGTCTCACTTTTTAGTTACAAATGCATTAGCATTAGTTCTCCTAAAGATGGATGTTATACGCTTTTTTTATTGGATAATGAACAAAATAAAATCGGATACAAGCAATTAGGGGAGCGAAGTCAAGTAAAGTATATTCTGAGAATTGGCGAATAAGCTCCCGTATTTGCCTACGTGTTTTATGTTTTTGGTAATTGCACTTGATACCATTTATTTTCTCAATAATTACGACACACTTGAATACAATTCGTTATCAGCCCAACGTTATTTACATGAGGCTACAAGATAAAATGGGTATGCCTACTGCCGAAGATGCCACGGCCGTAACATTCCATACTGATATATTGCAAGATGATATCCATTGCGTTTCACGATAACACCATCGCGTGGCTGGAATGGTGGACCAATTCTTCCTGTGAGAAGAATATAGTCATTAATTTATTTAAACTTTTTTTAATTTTCAAAAAACTACAGCATTATGAGTCTACTAGTCTGTGTCCGCGTAATTAAATGTTCAAGTTTTTCTGATTCCCCATAATTTGTTTTTAGTTCCGAAATTATATATAGGACTCAAAATTTGTGTAAAGTCGATTCCATCTGAGTTCGCTGATATCCGATAGATGGCCAGTGAATGGTGCCGACGTTTTGAACTGCGCATTTACCGAAAAGCGCGGATCTATTTGAAACCAATAAATACTGCGAATAATCACGCAGGTATATATTACAAGAGGTTTTCTTGTTTTGTTAAAAACAGCTTAAGTTGAATGACATAAATACCTGACTTCTTTAAATAATTTAATATCATCGTTATATTGCAAGTATATATTACATAATTTGAAATAGGCCCGCGCTTTTCGGTACATGCGAAGTTAAAAACGTCGGATTTTCAAAGTAACCTTATAAACTGCCAGATCTCATGTGCACTGGCATTGCCTTTCTTTCAAGACCTGTACAAAATATCTTTATTAGAACTCATACTTTGGGTTCTTGTGGAACATCTTATAATTTTGGGTTCTTTTTCAGCAAAAGAGGTTACTTCTTGTTGCATAAAGATATTAATATTACCAGCTATGGATCTGCCCATGGAATACTACATCATTAGGAGAGAGAAAAACTATACCTTTTTGTCATAGTTCTGTAATATTTGTTTTTAGATTGTTTCAGATATTTTTAGATTTTTTATATTTCAAATTACCAGTTGGATAAAGTCTGTAAGCTGTTCCTCCTACCGCTATTCCAATGAGCTTTTCATCGATACCTCGGTGCAATGTATCATTAGTTTCAAGTTTAACTTGCTCTGGTTCTGTATCAAAAATAAAGTCATTAATGAGTTCATTAATTTATATAAAGATTAAAAATTATTTCAAAAATATAAAGATTTGAAGTCTACAAGCGACTTCGTGAAAGAGCCATCAGTTTGTTTTGAAGCTAATGTAAATCAATTTTGCTAAGATTCATGAGATTTAAAAAGATTTTTAAAGATTTCAGGTATTTTCAAAAAGAATCTACAAAATGGTAAATAAATTTTGTCATCTTACTAGAGAATATTTTTCGAAAAATGTAAAAGCTTTAAAACATATTAAGGACTTTTGGGAGTTTGGAAGAAATCTAAAAATATTTTTAAAAATTTTGTTAACCAGGTTTAGAAAATGTTTAATCTCTTTAAAACTTCTAAAATTATATTTGGCTAAATATTTTTTAATATTCCCTTAAAATTAATTTCTCAAAATAAAAAATTATTAAAAGTTTTTCCAGGAATCTTAGGAAATTTTTTTTATTCTTTTGAACCCTTTCTAAATTCTAAAACGCTTCTACATTTTTCTTAAAATACTGATAAATGTACGTTTAGTTTCATTTTTCTTTTTCAAGTCTTTTTAAAACTTCTCAATTTTCAAAATATATTTTAAAATGATTCGAATTTTTCCTAAATTATTAAATAAATTTTAGGAAAGCGTTTGAAATATTTTTTAAATATTTCTAAATTATCTGCTAAAATTAATTTTTCTCAATAAAAGAGTATTTAAAATTTTCCCAGGAATCCTGAGAAAATTGTTGTATTCTCTTAATACGTGACTTCATGCTACTGACTTCAGTCACGATATAAACAAGGATGCCCAATAAAAATTCAAATAAAAATTTGTTCATTTCTAGAAAGTATTTTCCTTTTATTACGGAAAATGGCCCTTAAATTTTATTAACAATTTTTTATACTATCGGGCATAAATTGCGAAAATGTGTAATTTTATCATAAATAATGGTCTGAATGAATTAGAAATAGCAAGGTTCCAAACATGCTTTTTCTTTTGTTTTACCGTTGTTATAAATATAGTTATGACAGTGATTGTTCTTTGGTCTTACAATTCCCTTAAAAACAAAAACGATTTAAGTCTGAACCGTTTCCAATTGGAATACATAATACTGTACAACCTCCGCATGTGAGTGCCCGCGCACTGCTCCTTCCACTACGCTGCTGGTGTTTTTCAAGCAAGATTCGCAGCCGTCTTCCACCCTGCTTGCTGAGAACCTCAGTTGGGTGCATGGCGCAAGATTCGGCAAATAAGGCGGATGGTCTAACACTGAGATGCTGTACTTCGCTAGAAACCTCTTCATTTACAATGCAGAATAAGCCAGTGCGATGTCTTACTGGCGAACCTATGAATTGTCCTTCCTCACTTCGGGTCATTTTTGTCTTATTCTTTCACGGAGTACAGCAAGAATGTGAAGGTAGTAATGTTGATTAATAGTTTGATCTTTGGGAACTCATTGAAGATACACAATCCCATGAATATCGACAAAAACAATCGTCGTCACATGTTATTATCCTTTCCAATAAGTGTGAGTCATTTTCAATGGCATTCAAAGTGTGAGTGCAAACATTTTTGCGAGCTTCTTGTTGTTCAAACGTGAGAATTTTAGGCACCATTTCGGCACCCATTTTTTGCTTGTTAAAATGGTTATGTTTTTGACGTGGAAGGGCGACCCGGACGTGAATCATCTTCAACGTCTTCTCGGCAATCTTCCAAACGCTTAAGCCATTCAAAAACATGTACTCGCGATACACATTCATTGGCATGCACTTCTTTCCATAAATTATAAGTTTCAATAGCATTTTTTCCAAGTTTCATGTGAAATTTCACAACAATTCGTTCTTGTATTGTCACACTCAACATTTTTCTGGCGAAACAAAAAACAACTATGATGCGAACGAAGGCTACGGCTATACGGATTTGTTTACAGAAGCGGGAGGTACTGCATTAGGAAGAGAAGGCTTCAGGCTATAAAGCTGTCGGTCGCTGATGTTTGGAACATGCGTACTTCTTCTGTAGGAGCGCCAGTCCTGATATTTAATAGCCACACCTCGTACTAACATAGTACACTACAAGCAGACTTAAGCTGCCGACGTGGGAATAAGCGTAGCTGAGGCCTAACCCTGGAGGAAAGGATGGAGTAGAAAGCAGCCGTCCAGTCTCTCTTCCTCTCATTCTCCAAGGTGAAGCCTCAATTGCGCATATCTTATGCGCTTAAAGGGGACAGAGTGGGGATAAGCGCAATTGAGGCCTCACCTTGGAAAATGATAGGGAGAGAGACCGGACGCTAGCTCTCTACTCCTTCCTTTCCTCCAGGGTAAGGCCTCAGTCACGCTTATCCCCAATCTGTTACCATTTAAGCAGTTAAGGCCTTTGACTAGTGTACAGTGTAAGTGGCTCTTGTTTAGGTTATTCAAATAGAAACTTCTGTATCAACAGATTAGCTAGCTGAAGTTCCTTAAGGAAAATACAAATAACAAAAATTTGCCTCCGTTGATACTAATGTTCATCTAGAACCTTCACCTCCATAATGCGGACCCCACCAACAGGGCAATCCATTTTCAGCAACCAGGCAGAAAGTTAGGGACTAAATAGTTGCCATCTGGTAAGGATTACAATTTTATGACCCCAAAAATACGTGATTTTGCAATAAATGATTTGCAAATGAGAAACTCCGAACCTGTAGGTCTTCACGACTAAAAGCATCTACAATTTTCTATAGAAAGCTTAAAATTGTTATTCTCTACAGCTATCTAGCTAGCTGTTGAAGATAGGAATAAATGGAAACCATTTTTAGATTCGACAAATTTTTCAGAGAACGAAAAAACTGTATCATTTGTTATTTCCGTGTAACTTTTTGTTAGCGTTCACAAAACTGAAAGAGAATAGTATAATCTACAACATATCGAGGTTTCAGAGCAACATTTATAATATTCCTCCTACTGCGGGCTCCTAAAGTTTCCCTGAAGCTATCCCATGAGATATTCGGCGGACATGATAGGCTAATCCTCAAGCCAGGACTACTTGCATGCTGCTCTTAGCATACGTTGGACACTTTCCCATTTTTCTACGCGAAAAACTTACTTGAGTAGATGGTTTTTTTAACTGCTTTGAAAACTCTCTGTAATAATCACATAAGTGCAATTCGTGGATATTTTCAATAATTTATTACGTACAAATGAAAATAGACGAGAAATACTCACGCACGTCACTTTCTGACAAAAAGCTGACTCTTGTATGCTATTTTTAATGTCAAAAAAGCGCAAAAACGAGTTTTTGGTATCCATACCTACCTTTAGAACCGACAGATAGCACCGCAGACTAGCATTATTTTCTTGAAATCTCGCGGGACTTACAAATAATCATGAATGTTCATCAGATTCTGTACGGGGTTAGCAACATATATTCACCAAGTAAGTCTTTGGATAGACCCTTTGGGAACTTTGATATTTCATTAGAAATAGTGAAACTAAATGTCTTCACATTCTGAAAAAGCACGACACGTAGGACAGATTGGACTATACAAAAAACCAAAAAAGTGAATTTTGAATATTTCGTGGGTGAGCCCCTTATGGTCCCCGACCATGCATTTATTATTGCATAATAAATGAATACCATGAAGATAAATAATTTAAGTGATTTTTTTCCTTTGTTTCTGTACATTGTAACTATATAAACCCTGTTTGACATCTTAAATCGTTTCTGTTTGTAAATGGGACTGTAAGACCGAAAAGAAACCATTTTCTAAAATTTTGCATTATCCATCAAACTTTTACAATATCAGAATTGAAGAAAGGTCGATTAAAATTAACATGTACCTGTAGGCACTTTGCATTGACTAAACACTATTTTATAAAACACTCAACAGAATGATTCAGAGAGAGGTTTTTTGTGGGGGGGGGGGGGGAGATTTATAGGTCAATGTGACCCCTCTACTTAAGAAGCTGATAATTACCAGTTACTATTCCATTATATTCAAAGAATGCACTCCACTGCGCCTCTAGGTTTGAAGAAAGTCGAATACGTGAACCATCTCTCAGCACTAGGAAACACACTCTATGGCCATCTCTGTATACGTTGACTAAATAATCACCTTCACTCGAACGGTGTGGCAATATCGGGGGACTTTCATAGCGACGTCCCGGTTGTGGTCTTGATTCTGTAAGCACAAACGTAAATTCAATACCTTCGTAAATTATCTACACGGCTAGTGTGAGCGGTACTAAAAATCACTGTTGAGTATGAAAGGGGATTGCTCGTGAAAAAAGGAGAGTTTTTCGAAAAACCTTTTAAAACTGTTCAAAACATCCCCGCACTTCAATTAAAATAAGAGGAAAGGAGAAACGTAAAATTAACACTAGAAATGTGACAAAGAGAGATAACGGACAGGGCTCGATATAGCTACAAATTTATAAATATAGGTCAACAGGCCACTGGGGAAAATCAATAATTGCGTGCGCAATATACAGGGCCCAAAGGTAGGGAGACCAGCGGTACAAAGACGGGTTGATAGCACTCTTAGAATAGCGACGATTGAAGAATCACTTTTCGCTGGACAGACGATCAGAGCGGTCGTCTCGGGAAATCGCGAACAGCCACAGTAGGAAAGTAATACCCGTCGCAAGCACATGAGTTACTTACTCGTAGCCTTAGCTAGGGAGCATTCAGGAATAAACGAGGTTGGTTTTTTATTAAAGACTATTTTTATAGAATCGAGAATGGATTCTCAACTTTGTAAACCCGATCCGATATGCACAACACTTTGAGGAGGGATAGGGAAAATTTAACTTCATTTGATACGAAGAAACGACCAATTCGAACCAAATTTAGCTTTCGACCAAGCTTTCGACTTGGAAGTCGCACAATTTGAATTCTGAAGGTCGGAGCAACTGTAAAATATCAAATCAATTTATATCCTGTTCCACGTTGTTGAGTCTGAATTCTCTATGGTCATAAAGCGACCCAGAATGGGAATCTAGACTTGAACGCTGGTTTCATAAAGCCAAACCTAAGTAGCTTTAAATAATAAGAAATGTCTGCCTACTGCCAAATCCTATGTGAATTGATTTGAAGAATTGTAGTGCATCTATGCAATAGGAAACTAAGGTGGAATTTCCTCTAGACATTGCACCTAGTCTCAAGAAAACGAAGCCTCAGTTAAGGTGAGAAAAGGACTGAGAGACATACAAATATGCCCTGGATGCTCGAGAAAATGAGAGGGAGATAAGGATAGGAGTCAGATTAGTCAAAAGGGCGGCGATTTTATCGGGAGATCGAAGTCTCATCGAATAAATATTAATTTTCTCGCAATCTCCTCTGCGCACTTGTGACCCCACAATACATAACAAATAAAGAGATATTCCAATGAGTCGTAACCGAGGGAGACTAAATTTTATAGAGTCATCAGCCGATGTAGAGTTGCCACCGAAAGTTATATCTGTGAGCAGTTTTTGATCAATAATTATTTTATTTTCCGAGACTTACGCGTGAAAAATAGCACTGAATTTCGTCCAGGGGAGAACGGCGTTCCCATCCCGGTTCCAAGGGTATCCTTATTAGTAGAGCTGAACAATCGGGTGGTCAGGGCAAGTTTTAATGTTCTGCCCAGACTTGACCCACTTTGTGCAATTGGGCTCGAGCTGCTGGATGGAGTCTATTAAAGGCAAACAGGATATACTTTCTCGGCAATTCTCAATGTTGCCAGAAAAGTCCGAGTTGCTACATACATATTAAATCATTCATAATAAGGGAAAACGCGTTTTCACGAAAGGTATCAACTTTCAGTTTGGGTAAAGTCATCAAATTGTGGATCTCAGCTCGACAAAGAAACATAAGATTTGAATTAGATATAACACCAATAAATCAGATAAAATAAAAATGTTAAACTTTGGAAATCTCATGAAATTGACCGTCAAATAACTCATAATATAGAGAAATTTTTGATCTTTTAAAGCTAATGTACCATTCTGAGAAGTTTTTCAACAAAATTCAAGAGTTTCTCGAATTATGTACGTCGAATTCAACTCGTGGCAACCGTGACCCAGGAAAGTTGAAGCAAAAATCTAGAATTTTTAGCACCTTTCCTTCGAGTACAAGTTTGAATTCAAGCTGATGAAACTTTTAAGATTGTTATGGGTTGCCGAGACATGACTAAAAATGTGCAAGCATGTCTGCGTTAAGTTTCAAGTGGCGATCCGTGTATATTCAATTCAAAGGATATGTTCGTGTAGATTGACTAAAACCTTTAGTTAAAAAGTTTAAACTGTAAGTCTAAAACAGCACTTTCCGTGAAACTGCTGAATCAATGAAATTATTATTTTCAAAGATTTTGTATTTTTTCAATATCGTAGAATAAAATAAAACATTTGGATAAATTAGGAATACATACTGCTACAGCAGCGAATTGTTAGTCAGATGTCCCGAACATAATATTATTGTATTAGCTAAAACGAAAATGCTACTGCAAAATACTTAACGTTACAATCAAATATTTTGACGTAGTTCCGAAAAGAGATAGGTCGTCTTCAAGAGATTCGAGGAAATTATATTTCCAAAGGCTGTCACTGAAAGAGACTTACCTGGAAAGGCAATCTTTGTTCGTCAGTTCGAAATCTATGACCTCCGAATATATCCGAGCGTGTTTCTAAAAGAATTCGCGAACGAATCTTTTTATTTTGGATCAAATAAAAGCCTTGATTTTAAAGGCACTCACAAACAGAAAAATCTTTGAATTGCATTTGCATTTTCCAGCAATAACAGGGTTATACCGTGGAACTTGATCAACAGAATGAAATGTAATTCTAGAAACGATTTAACAATCACAAGTTAAGCTATTTACAAGCAGACGAGGAGTTATACTGTTCTACCTGCTTGCGAAAATAATTAATTGTGAATGCTAGCATCCGAGGGAGGCATATCTTGGTCGAGAAAGAACTTCAAATCCCATTTTTCAAACCTGAAGACTGAATCTGTTTAAAGTCGACCTCGCTCGCAAATACTCGCATCCGCACTTCCGCCCCAATTGAGAACAATGGGGCACCACCTGCGTTGCAGGTACTGAATTTATTGTTTGAGGCTTCGTTTTAGAAAGATACATCTGCAAACTTCAAAAGGCTCCTTGCTTTCTAGAGAAAGAGTCCCTGTGGTTCATTAACCCTTAAAGGGTAAACACGTAAAATGATTTTAAATATTATAAATTTTTCTGAGGGCATTTCACCTCTAGAAAGAAAGTGAACTTCTCACAATCATTCCATCTGGTCTGTAGCATATCTAAAGGAAAGACTAAGATAAATTATAAATAAAAATATCATTGGGACAATGTATTAGCAGGCATCTAAGTTTTTATAGCTTAAAATCTTTTCATTGGAATCCGTTTCTTTAGGGGCTACAAATGAGATATTAACTTGAATCTCATACTGCCTGGCGGGTAGTATACTTTTGCTATTCTTTTTAATAATTAGACTTATATCAAAATTCTATATTCACTAAAAGTTAAGAGAATTTTTTATTCATGTACGTTATAACTAAAAATAAAGCAGTACATGGTTGCATTAGCTATTGAAATTGTAATAGAAGATTTGACTTTGATTTTTTGACAATAATAGAGACAGAATGAAATTCGTAACAACCTTGAAATTTATCTCACGATAAAGATGATTAACATAATTGAAATAAGTGTGAGTTAAGACAAGATAAGTTAAGTTTAAGATTTTTTCTCCTACTGCTAAACTGCATAAGGCTGTTGCACGGTTTAAAATGCGACACAAACCACCCATGACTCTATCGGTTCTAGTTATGTCCCTACTCCCCCTACATTGACAGAAGTCGGGTGGGGTTGACTCTATAACTGACTCGCCATCTTACCACAATTTGGCTGATTATTTTGAACATGACTTTTACTCGCAAAATAAATTGCTCGCATCAAGTTGGTAGTTGGGCGTACACTTTAAATAATGAATAATAAAAACAATAGAGTAGCCTCGGAATGGATGGAAACTTCTGTTGACGAAATACATGCATCAGAAAAAGTTTCAGGCGATGCATGGAGACTAGGTGCTTGAAATGCTAGAGGTTTAAATGATTTTGAGGAAAGAACATTGCGGGAAATAATGCACGTGAGAAAGATCGACATATAATGTGTGCTTGAAGCAGAGAAAAATGGATGCGACAGCAGAGTGGTAGGAAATAGGGAGTTTAAAAACGGTCTTGAACTATGCTCAGTAGTAGATAGTTATATTTATCTCAGTCATTCATAATTATGAATGAGAGAACAGAGCAACATGTCAAGGAGCATAAATTTATATCTCCCAGGTTCTTGTGGGTGAGAGAAAAAATGGGAATCAAAAGATTATCTATCATAGCATGCCACGCTTCAGTTGATGGTGAAAGGAGTGAAGTAGAAGACCCTTCCTGAGACACTAAAAATGATATTGTGGGTACTTGTGATTATGGGGGAAGAATCACACCAATAGGAGATATGGATAGAGGGTTTGGAGTCCAACGAAAGTGGACAGCTAGGGTGCTTGGTCATAAAGAAGAAGAGATACGACAGCAGAGTGATAGGAAATAGGGAGTTTAGAAACAGGCTCCAACTACGGTCAGGAGTAGAGAGTATAGCACATGGTAGTCAAGGAGTCTATTTGATTATAATCATCTCAATCATGCATAATTTTAAATGACAGAACACATCAATATGTCAAAGAGCATACATTTGTATCTCACAGGTTGTTGTGGATGATAATAAAAATGGCAAGCAAAAGATTATTCATCATAGCGTGCTACACTTCAGTTGATGGTGAAAGGAGTGAAGGAAAAGATGCCTTCTGGGAAACTTTAATAGATACTGAAGATATTTGCGATTGTGAGGGAAGAATAATGGTACTGGGAGATATGAATGGAGGGGTTGGAGTCCAACAAGAGGGGACGGGTAGGGTGCTAGGTCATTTCGGTGATCCGAAAACAAATAATAATGGGGACAGATTGGTTAGCTTATGCTTAGAAAAGCGCTAATTTATTACAAATACTTGGTTTAGGCATAACATGATCCACTTGCAAACCTGGTGCAGAGGTGAAAGCCACAGGATGATTGAATTTACCGAAACCAAAAATTCGAATAGATTTCCAGAATAAGATAAACGAACAGTTGTTAGCTTGATGGACCTCAATTCGGGAGACGCTAAGGCGCAATAAAGATATAGAGGGCGCATGGACTACGCTCCGGGAAATCATTATTGGGAGTGCGACTGATTGTATGGTACTGCGGTTGTGGCAAGAATAACTAATGTGACTTGGCGGGATGATATCCTCGTTACAGAAGAGGGTAAAGTCAAAGCGGAAGAACAGAAGAAAATACAAATCGTATAATAATAATATATTTACCAATAGAATGAAGGAAAACGGATAAACCGAAGAAAAATGTGCCAGCGGCGAGCTTCATTTTCTATTGTCTATTGTCCACATACCACGTAGGTGATTTTTATTTTTGAATCCCCCTATTAGATCCTCCACAAAAAAAAAACTGGCCACGTGGAATATTTGGCGACTCCTACTCCCTAGTTCTGTTTGTTCGTATATCTATGATGTCACACTTCAAAGAAAGATTTCAGCAAAACAGATTTTTATAGGCCCACGGTTATCTCTGCTAAGGTTTAAATTACTGTAAATATTTGTAAGATGGAATAATGCGGGGTAGATTGTCAAGTCTTACAAAAAAGGATGTAAAAAAAGTAGCGAATGAAGTGTCTATAGTCTAAATAATTCTTGTTTTTCCATTTTGAAACAGGAACTTGTCTCGGTGGACCAAGATTTTCAATTTTAAACACTTTGAATTGGAAAATATTTCATTTTCAAGTTGCAAAATTCATTGATTTTTAGAAATTAAATATCGTTTAATATTAGGTAATTTTAAATAATAATAAAATAATATTAAACAGTAATACTGTTTAATATCGAAATCAAAATGAATTATTTAAGTAGCTATTAGTTTTAATCATTTTCCAACTGTAAAATATAATAATTTTCCAACAATACCATTTAAAAAGATTTCAAAATGTAATCAAATAATCTTCAATGTTTCGATATACTTTTCCGATTCAAGATTGTTTGATATTCACATTTTCATTGATAAATACTTCTTTAATTTATAACCATAATTTGCAAGATCAAAGGCCGAAACCGTAACTAATTAATTAAATTTATTATAAATCTATAGTTTTCAGTTTATTGGATACATTGATATTTAAGGCTATTTCAATATGCAAGAATTTTAAATAATTGAAAAAAAAGTTTAATTTCAAAACCTATCTAAAAGGGTGCGATTTTATGTTTTATTTATTTTTTAATAATCTGGCACCCCCACAAATTATTCCTTGTAGTAGAAAATTCATTTTGTTAAGCTTCATCATTTTACTAGAAAATTTATCTCCTTGTTTGAAAATTCAAGTAGTTTGCTGAAAATTCGATTTTTTAGTTTAGAATTAATTACTTTCTCATGAAAATATAACTATTCTCCTCTTTCTTGAAGATTCGTTACATTGGTTCAAAGATTTAATTATTCCATTCTTAGAGAATTAATATTCATGTTTTGAAAATCATCTTTTGGGTTGTAAAATTTCCAGGGACATAGCAAGATTTAATGAAAATTATCGTTAGTATTATTTGATATTTAAAGAAAAATTTACATTATATTGGGCGTACTTACCACCAGAATTAATGAGAGCCAAAAAGATAAGGAGTAGAGATTTAATTAGGGTCTTCATTTTTTCTTGTCAGATTTCGTGAAAAATAAGTGATAAATCTGGATCCCATCCACTGCTATATTTATACGAAAATTCCTCAAGAAAGACGAAATATTGCCATACGTTAAGCCAACGTGCTAGAGGCAATATTTATAACACCCTCTAAGCCAGAACAAACTTTCAAAAATGTAAACAATCTCTAATAGACCTTGGCCTCTGTCCTTCTACTGATACCCGAATAAAATTTGGTAATCAAAGTTCGCCAGATAATTCTGAAAGATATCTAAATTTTTAAATGTATTGAATGGATAAAAAGACAGCCATTTTTGGAATCTATTGAAAAAGGAAAAAATTTTACTTTTTCAAACAAAGAGTTAAATTTTTAACCAAAAAATCAGTTTCTGACTGAAATTATGACTCTTTTATTAGAAAAGTTAATTTTCAACAAATTAGTTGAACTTTTAACCAAGTACAGTCAACTTCCTCCTATTCTAAAGGCCTTGAAACGTACACGGTCGATTATTTTAGGGCTGGAGGGGCCCCCACCTCTACCGCCAGTCGTCAGTTTATTTTTACCAAGCGACGTTCATTGACTGCCTCGGCCTAGTATCGCTGCGCTTGCACTCTAAGCATTTTTTTCAACTGCGCGTGTGCCGAAAAGCGCGGGTCTATTTGAAGTCAATAAATACTATCAATAATAATACAGATAAATACACCCGACATCCCTGGAACGGCTGGCGCACGCAGTTTCTCAGCTCAAGTGTCGAGAGATGGTTGCGACTCTCGCTTCGGAAGGACCGCCGTGCGCAAGTACTCAGTAGAGTATATAACACAATATGATGTCCGTTTTCCAGTGTTTTTGTTGACGTACGACGTGAAAAATATAGAATTTGCTGGAAATAGTGCAAGTTACCAACTAAAAATCCATATAATATTGAGTTTTCTAGCATGACGACATGACCTTGCTAGGATAGGTGGACATGTCAGAAGGGTTAGCGTAAGAGTTACATAGGATAAAGGTCTGAATATTAATTGTTTGGAAATGTAGAATGTCAGGATAGGTGGAAATGTCAGCCGTCAGGAAGGTTACCACATTGGACTGCAACTGCATAAGAGTTTTTGGAGAAAATATTCTAAACGTAAAGGTAAGTTATGAAGGTCTGAATAGTCATATTTTTCGAGTATTTCGCGAAATACGATTTACTATGTGAAATTGGAGGTTAGAGTACCCGGTTTTGATCAAATCAGTCTGACTTATTTTTACGTTCAGCATATTTTTTTCGTAAAAGTTGTCAGCATTCTCATGACGTCATGCTAAAATACTAAATACAAGCCTTTCCACTCTTCGGGCATCTTTCTTTAATTCGTCAGCCACTGATGTCGGCGTGGCCGTAAAACGGTGCAGGGACCGTGGTGGGAGGTGACAAAACTGCGCAACTTCGAATAAGCCTGTATCGGGGGTTTAGAATAGGTGAACTTTCAAATAGGCGATCTTTAGAATAGGCGGAAGTTCAACGTATCAAAACATGTTGTCTTATTCATGTTCAAAATTTTAGAATTTAAACGTTTACCGCGAGCCCCAGTTACATAATTTCTCGAGAATACTTATGATGATGATAAAATATGTTTCAAAGTGAAATGCGAATTTTAGAAATTAATCCTGACTAGAACTTTTAATTGTCGAATGTAAACATCAGTATGATTAGTGCAGTTGATGGGGGAATCAATCTTTCCGCTAGTGATTGATGTAACCACAACCTATTCTTACGTTCATTATTCAAAGCGTCTTCAAAATGTTCCAGAGCGAATGTACCAAAAGAGGACTTGTGGATGGCTAAAATTTTTTTGCCAGCTGCCAGCTATATACTTCTTTAATCAATGGCGTCATTGCATACCATTATTCTTATTGGTTCAGCGTTGTGCAGAATGCCAAGACCAAAGAAAAAGAAGGTCAGCGAATTTTTTGAGTAGGGTTTTCGATACTTTATTTAAAAAAAAAGTTCTGAGACGCCAAGTATTCAAAAAAATTTTTTGAATGAACTAAAATTTTCAGAATTGTATGCAGTACCTAAAAGATATATTTCCTAAAATATATGCAACAACCCCATTCTGTGCTAACATATGTGTAAAACATTTTACTTCACTGCTGTTATCTTCCATCTGAGTATTAAAAAATATTGTCTCATTCAGGTTCAACATTTCAGAATTTAAACATTTAACGCACGTCCCAATTTGAAAATATTGCAAAAATACTTGCAGTAATAAAAACATATGTTTCAAAGTGAAATTCGAATTTCTGAATAGAGTCCATATCTGGATGTTAGATATGCCAATATATGATTGATTAGGTATTATATTTTACTTACCAACACAATCAAGAAATATTATGAAAATGAAAAGCAGAATAGAAATAAAAATGTTCATGCTTTTAGATACAGAGAAACTGATTTTGAAATAACTTCTTCAGTTGTAACTGATAAGGTATTAAACAGCTTGTCGCTATCTCATTACTGATAAAAAATAGCATCTGCATTTACGTGCGAAAATGGAGAGGAAAATTTTATCTACTACCCTCGAAAATGTTAGAGTGGGGAGTTTCCTGAGTCTAAACGTCTTAGTTGGAAACGAGCCTGGTCGTGTTTAGGTGTTTTGGCCATGTAAGCAGTTGTTATATAACTTATCAATCTCCATCTTCAACGTGATACATTTTTGTATTCCCGGAATAGTCGGCACTTACTTTCATTCGTGGGTTTTCAATTGTCGAACATTTTCTTGAATCTTGTGTGGAAAGTAAAATTAGTTTAACAGCAGAAACGTACTTTTGTACTTCGGTCACGAAAGTTTTAGCATCGGTAATGGCTTCCAGGTGTGAAAGTTTTAGATTGTGATCAGTAGAAAAATATTTTAATATCCCTCCGATTTCATCACAAGCTCCTATGCTGTGTCCTGTTGCAGAGAAAACCCATTTCTTGTTAACTGGTGATTCTGATGATTAGTGAAATTGAAATCCGTTTTTGTATCACCGCTATAGCTAACGGTCGTGAATATTCAGATCTGAGAACTTTTCCAGTAAGAACTTTGAATTTCATTTTTCAAACCCCTTTTTCAATTATCTGCCAAATCACCGTCTAGAAGGATGCTTCTTGGATTACCTTTTGCTTCTTCTTTTACTCTGATTATTTCGTCCCTTTGAATGTCTTTCACGTATTTATGGGCATTTGTTTTCACTTTCCAATGTCTCAGTTCCTCCAGAAATGTATTGAATGATTTTGTTTGTTTTTCGAAATCTTCTTCGTTCCATAAAGCAAAAGTACCTTCTTCACAATATACCTCTTCCCAGATGTTAACCTTATGATTTGCTCAATCTTCATCACCAAAAATACTTCCTGACGAATCTTTTCTAAGTTCAAAGAATTTTCGTTTCTCAAGTTTTGTAGAGCGATTAGACAGAGATCGAAATTTGCACAGTAAATGTAAACGCACACTTCCCTTGGAGGATCGATGATAACCAATTTTGGCAGCAATGAATAAAATTTATATCTTCAAATGATTGCCAATGGGTTCTTTTCTACAAAGTTTTTGTCCATTTCATTAATGCTCCGCGTCAAGAAACGTTTTACCTTCTTCACCTTTTGCCCATTTTCATAAATATTTAAAATAATATTCTTGTGCCAACTTAAAATCTTCCTTAGGAATAGGATGGGCACTGTATGGATCAGGCAAATATTAAACGCATCTTCCCTTTTTTAGTTTCCGTGCTTCATTCTCGGACAAATTGTCTTTTGCAAGTGAAGTGTCATAAACTTTTGAAAGTTTACTTGTTTTTGCTTCAGAAAACTCATCCAAAAGTTGTTTCCGCTTTTTATTAGCGTACACCTTTCTTTCACTTCATGGTACAATTAGTTCCGTACGAAAAGGTGACACTTTTGGATGTAGCCGAACATTTCTTCGTTCATTTCACTAATTTCTAACGATATTCCGGGTTCATAGGGATCTTTCTCTCACTCTACTACGTAAAGACCATCATTTTCGTGGCCTACGTTAGAAAAATAATCTGCAACTGAACCTTTTAAGAGCACGCCTAATCTAGGTACAGTACCTGCATAACAATTCTTGCAAACACAAGTGAGTGATTCAATATTTATTTCGGGAAACTGCAGTTGCAACAGAGCAGCCAATTCTTCCAGCTGTGCAAATCTGTTATTAACTATATTATAAATTGTTTTTCTGTGTACAGTTTCAAAGAAATGAAAAGACATTTTAGAATTTCAATTATTCATTTATATACAAAATTTGAAAAACAAGTTAAAGGACTAGAAAAATATGGGCTATTTCTGTGAAAGGGAGCAAACCTCACCTCTTTTTATTTTTGAAAATATTTTTTGAGAATTTGCTAAACCATTTTTGTGGTCAGGAGAACCCACTTTTATATGTAAAGGAGGTAACAGAATTTTCGAGGTTTCGACTAGTGCTTCGTAAAGGACGTTCATCGATCCCGGTTTGAGGTCCTTTCTACTTGGCCAAACCATTCGCAAAGAAAGCAGGGATATTTTGTATAACCACTTTGTTGACCCAGAAGAATAGATATTATTTTTAAATCTCCACAAATCATCCATTCATATTCCTTGTATTTAATTTGTTCTAAAAGCAGTTTTAAATGATCATATTTCTCATCAAGTGTTGTTGAGTATGCAATTGGAACAGAAGGATATTTATTTCCATTATGAAGGAGAACTGCCTTAAAACTGCGAGTGGATGAATCCATGAAAAGTCTTCAGTCATCAGGGTTGTAAGATTGTAGATCGAAAGCTTGAATTAATTCAGGAATATTGTTGAAAAATACTAGTGATTCAGATTCTGAAAAAAAAATCGATAAATTCTTCTTCACGAAGCTTGTACCATGTAAACGTTGTTCCTGGAGAAAGAACATCTTTCTCTCGTAATCTTGATGCTAGCAGCCTTGCACCATACTTTGGAAGACCTAGATCTCTTACAAGATCATTTAGCTCAACGCGATTAACAGTTTGAGGAATACCAGATGACGCGCGCAGTTCTTTGCTGTTATAAGAAGGAACAAATGATTCGTCACTTTTTTCTACTTTTGTTGATAAATTATAGTAATTATTAAATTGACTTTATTTTTCATATTTATTGTTTATTATATTTCCGAAGCACAAAGACACCTTCCTTCACAGAGATATGATGTATACACGTATAATGTAACAGAGTAATTATAGTATGAAATTTCAAGTTCTTGTGAATTACAATTTTTTTAAATGCTCTGAACAATTTTAATGAGTAAATAAAAATCGGAACTGAAGTGATTGTACTTTCTCATTATGCATAGCATGAACTTACACAGACAGATTTTCTCTACATTTTCACTTCACTTGAATCGGCTTCGGCACACAGTAAGCCAAAATCGCGAAAAGCTGGCCAAATGTATAGAATGTTCAGAAAATGAGTCAAGTTCTGTTACTCATTAGTTTTTGGGGTCGCTGATTACGAATCTGGCGTCAAAAATTCCGAAAACAAAATTGACGAATCCTATATGTCGGACGAGTATGCTGAATAAATTTTTGATTTTTTAAAAATTGATGTTAGTGAATTTTCAAGGTTGATGATGACGAATCGGACGTCAAAAACTTTTGTCAAAAAAAGTGCTTTTTTCACCTCTTCTGCAGTGATTCGTGAAAATTCCTTCTCAGCGTTTTCATGGATTTTTGGTAGATTGCAAATATATAAACCATGTTTGATACCTTAAATCATTTTTGTCAGTTGAAATTAAATTGCGGCTGTAGGCTCCTTACTTCGATTAAACAATATTTTATCGAAAACATCAATGGCGGATTAAGAAGGAGGTTCTTTTGGACGGAGAGGGGGGTATTGAAAAGTTGAAGTACCCTCTCCACTTAAAAAGTTGACAATCATCTATAAATCAATTTCGTTGCGTTGTTGAAAGTATGCACGCCACCGATCCGCCAGATATGAAGAAATTGAAATACGGCGATCATTTTCCAGCAACAGTAAATACTCTTTGCCATTTACGTTAGAAGATGTGATTAAAGCAACTCCTTCGCACTCGCGGCGTGGCAGTTCCGGTGGACTTAGTAAACGACGTGCCGGTTGTGGTCTGGATGCTGCAAGAAAAAATGTATATATTTCATTCGGAAATTACCCACAGGGCTAGTGCGAGCGATACTAAAAATCAATCTTGACTTCAAAACGAGATAACTCTTTCAAGAAAGGAGCGAGGAAGTTTTTTGAAAGACCTTTGGACAGCTTATGGAATTTCCCGTCAAATAACCTCCAATAGAGGTAATTTTTTATCTTTTGAAGAAAATTCATCACGACAAGTTTTAAAATCAAATCCAATAGTTTCTTCAATTATTTACCTCGACTTCAACTCCTGGCACGACCCAGGAAGGTGGTAACAAAAATGTAGAATTTTTAACACACGATATTAAACAGACCCAGCGCTTAATTTGTACTTCTGTATTTTTGCTCTCTTCTTTTTCTTAACATCTTATTTTATATAAGAAGCTTTGAGAAGTTAATAACTTTTTTTCTTCAAGAAACTAGAAAAACACAAAAGTGAACTGCAACATACGCACTTAAATTGTTTAAACTTTTATGCGGCGCCAATATCGCGTCGTGGACTTTCAACTGAAATGTTTTGCTTGTTACAAGTTCTCTCTAAATACGTACAATTTTCTATTTTTAAATTTTAAATTGGGGTACATCTTCCAAAACTAAGTAAGAAACAATAACAGACAAAGAAGACGCCCTCAGTTAGCCTGACATATGTTTGTAGAATTTATCACTAAATGATTCGACAAAACACTATTTTACAAAATACTCCAGAGGCGAATTCAAAGAGTTGTTTTTTTTTTGGAGGAGAGGGGATCTATATGTCAAAGTACCGCCTCTACTGGAGAAGCTAACAATTATTACCTCTTGCTCGATCTCTCAGTTCAAAGAATGTACGCCACTGAGCCGCCAGTTCTGAAGAAATTGGAATACGGCTGTTATCTAACAGCAATAGGAAAAACTGTTTATCAAGACCAACAACCGACGTGATTATAGCAACACCTTTACTACTCCGGTGTGGCAGTTCCGGGGAAACTATGCGACGACGTACCGATCCTGGTGCTGATTCTACAAGAACAAAAAAAATTATATATGTATATAACTCTAAATAGAGATATTTGCGATCTTTTCAAGAGAAGAGATCCTGTAACCAAAGAACAGTTCCGAGAATTATTTACTTTTTGTGATAGAGTACCCTGAGAAGGATGTTACAAGTATGTGGAAGAGATAGATTTGCTGATGTTTTTATGTAAACTGCGTCAAGGTCTATCGGATGATTTTCTCAAGGTCATGTTCCAACATCCAAGTAGGCAGTCAGTTAGTGGAGTCATAGCCATGGTTAGACAATCATTAATGCCAGACATGTTACTGATTTCGCCAATCAATTATATAATGCGGAACCACAAAATCCTCGAGTTATCGCGTGTATTGATGGATCGTACTTTTACACTCATAACAGCAGTAACTTTAGGGTTCTGCGAGAGTCTTATTGTGTTCAGAAAGGACGGCACTTATTCAAACCTGCATTAGTAGTTGCACCTGATGGTCACATTCTTGACATTCAAGGACCGTACTTATCTCACAGCCGCAATAATGATGCTGCTATATTACAACATGAATTCGCAATAGACGCCGACAGAATGAGAAGTTGGTTCCAAGAAGACGGAATTGTCATTTTTGATAGGGGATACCGTGATGCCACTAATCTTCTGGCGCGTTTGGGTATCACGTCGAAAATGCCAGCTCTTCTTCCACTACATCAACATCAACTTACAACAGAAGATGCTAACGAGTCGCACGTAGTGACGAAGTCTAGGTGGATCGTTGAGGCGAGGAACGGACACATCAAATCGTATTTCAAATTCTTCCAGAAAGTAGTACAGATACAACACGTTTCTAGTCTAGGCGATTTTTGTCGGATAGCTGGAGCTATAATTAACAGATACCATCCTTTAATTATCTTAAAAGAAGCTGATGCCTTGAGACGTTACGAGGGGATAATCGATTACCACAACCAGGATTTATAAGAATCACAGTTTTTTCTCGATTCCGAAACGCATCTAGCAATAAGCATCAACTCTCGATTGCTTATAGACCAAACGGTGATTATGATAATGGTATGGCTGACGATGAAGAACTTAATCCTATAGAAGGATACTGTTGTACATGCCAGTCAGGTGCTCGAAATATTGGAACCTGTGCACATATATGCAGTGTGTTATGGTTCTTGGGATGTGTTCGTCATCAAGAAAGAATTCGTTATCTATCACAGAAACTCACTCAGACCATAAATGACGCAGGGAATTGATTACAAGCAAGATATATTCAGTTACCGGAAGTTGTTGCCGTCTAGTTGCGTATCCCAACTTCATTGGCTAGATATTGACAACATGTTGGTCACGTCTTGAGTTTATTTGCTGGATATTGAATGAGTCTTGCTCATGTCTCGTCTTGATTGGCTAGATATTCCAAACATTCTTCTTATGACTTGCCTTCATTAGCTTGATATTGACTAAGTCATACTCTTATCTTGACTTCATGGGCTCTATATTGATTTCCTCTTTATATCTCTCCTTCGTTGGCTGAATATTAGCAATAAATGACAAGTTCACATTGAATAACCTTGTAGAAATACAAATTGGTTATTTCGAAAAAATAACCAAATCAATCGTAATCAGGATCAGTGCATACAGAAGTGTTAGTCGCGAATTGAGTATATGTTTAAAAATTGAAATGTATCTCTTATATCAAAATCTTTTCCCAGAAATCTTACTGTGGTTTTAGAGAAAAATGTTCAGAACAGAATTATTTCCCAAAACTGAAAAATAATTTACAACAAAAATTGTTTCTTTTATCAAATAATCTTTAGAAACATTCAGAAATGAATTTGATTAAGAAATGAAATTATTCATTTCGCAATTTGTATGTACACAACTGATGATGCAGAAAATTTGTAATCTTAATTCTTAGTTAAACAAACAGAAAACGGGTACAGAAAGTCATATTTGCACACTGTCGCAAGCAATCCGGTTTTCAACATCGACGTATGCGAGATATCGTGACTAGAAGTTTTTAATAGAATCATTATAAAAAAAAATACCACTGCAGACTTTTATTGGCAATACGCCTTCAGACCGGGACTGGTATGGGTACGTATAAAGATTCATTGTACAATTCTTTGTTCGTACCTATGTTGGAAAAAATTTCAGTTTGAATTTTAGAAATCTCTCGTCTGGGAAATATGAACGTGGCTTGAATTATGAAAGAAGGTAGAGTGGATTGAAGCAGGAATGGAAGGCAAACGATTTGCATTCAAAGTAACATTCTGTTGCAAATCTTTATTACACCATTAACTGATATTTTTGTCTGAATACGTTCAAAGAATTGCACATCCGCCAGTGATTGTAGAAATCATAACCTATTTCCACGTTTATTATTTAAAACTTTTCAAAACGCATGAAGAAGGATCTGAAAAAGTGCTCAAAATGCTGAGAATTTCACTAAAACTGGGATTTGTAGAATGTGCTAGTGCGAATGTACCAAAAGTCGATACGTGGATGGTTACACATTTTTTCGCCAGCTGTTAGCTGGATATTTTGTCAGTGAATGGCGCGACTGAAGAATAATACTGAACTTCTATTTCCTTAGCATTCGTATCAAAAAAACTTCACTTCTTCAGGTTCGAAATTTCAGAATTTAAACTTCTATCGCTCCACGATCCAAAAATTTGACGAAAATGATTATAATGATACTAACATATGTTGTAAAGTGGAATGAGAATTTTCTAATATAGTCCATATCTGGATATAAGTTGTTTCAATATATGATTGATTCGGTATTATGTTTTACTTACCAATACAATGAAGAAATATCAAGAAAATGAAAATCGGAATAGAAATAAAAAGTCTCATCTTTTTCAGAGACAGAGAAACTGATTTTGAAAGAACTCTTTGAGCTGTAACTGATAAGATGCTAAGCGAGTGGCATTTATACTAGCAATTACCTCATTATTGACTTGTAAATGTTCAACTCGAAAGTAGACTAGATACACACGGAAAAAATTTGTGACACATGTGTGTCACGCAAATACACTTGCAACACGACAGTACAGTTGCGTCAGTGTGTGTCAGTGTTGGCGGCTCATATTGCTATATAGGTATGGATGAAAAGGTATACCATTTTTAAATAAGCCAGTAGATAAATCCCAGTAAAAAGAAACCAACTGCGGCGAATTACCATTTATGAATTCGCGTTGCAATTCATTTTAATTCGTGGTCAAGGTCATTCCAAAGATAAATTGATAAAAATTGCATTTCTAGAGATTCGAACCAGCGATCCCAAGTGTGCGATTCCAGAGAGTGACCACTGAGCTACGGGACACATTGATATTTATCTACAACGGATCCTCTTTACCCAGCGTGTTCTTTGTAGCTTACGAATTCGATTGAATAGGCCAGCCTTTAAATGTATTCGCGCTGACGAATTCAGGCAAACTGGAGCTTGACTTTGAATCTCGCGAAATGAAATGATTTGGCTGACACTGAAATTAATTCGTGCTGACACATTCAAATGAATTAGGTCTCCTGAAAAGTGTTCGCCGAATTCGGGCGAATAACACATTTGTAGACTAAATTACTTATTTCCGAATTTGCAAGAATGGACGACCTGCTTCAATTCGAGATCATCGCAAAGCGAGATTTACGGACACTCTAGCGAATTCATCTCAATTCACCTCAACCAGTTCCTCTTTATTGGGATATTATTATGGCTTGATATCATCCATTTCGATATTTTGTAGTTTTTAGTTTGTTCTTCTAGTTTCCTTTAACAGATAAATTTCTATAATGATATAAATTTTAATTCTCATGCATTGTACTGCTTTCAGAATTTATTTAATCAAAACATACTGCCGCTACAAACCCGTCTTTCCGAATTTTCTTAATATGCCAATAGAAACCTGTTTTGTTTGTTGAAATTACAGTGAAGCCTCGATAATTCGAACCTCTATAATTCGAATTTTCGATAATTGGAACTTTTTTTTAGTCCCGGCTGAAACTTGATATTTTTCATGCTAATATTTCTCGATAATTTGAAGTTCAATAATTCGAAGTTCAATAATTCGAATTTCTTGATAATTCGAATTCTATTATGCGCCGCCGTGATGATAACTTCTATAACTCATATATTTATAACCTAGGCGACTGCATGTGATTGGTCCGTTTTGAGCAGTGGGGGTTGGCGCACATCACTAGGGCTGGGCTACTTATATAAATGAAGGCTGTGTAATCGTGTAGTTCTGTGTTGAATAGGACTTAGACCTCAACACTTCCGAGAATATGGAGAAAAAGTATAAAACACTATCTTTTAGTAAGAAAGTAAAACTCATTCAATGTGTCGAGAAAGGATTTAAAAGGAAGAAAGACATTGCTGCAGATTTCGGAATACCTGCTAACTCTCTGTCTTTTATCATTAAGAACACGGAGAAGATTTTGGCTGCTGATCATAATTCATGTTTCCAACCGGATCGAAAGCACATTAAGACATATCGCTTTCCACTGTTGGAAACATCGATGGTAGAATGGATGAAATTCGCTCGAAACCAGAATATTCCCTTATCTGATTCTATAGTATAAGAGAAAGCTGAATTGTTTGCAGCTCACTTCAGGATACAAGGATTTCAAAGCTAGCCCATGAAGGCTAGAAAAAGGTTTTTATAGAAATTTATGAAGTAGGAGATATTTTCAATGCAGATGAAACGGGAATTTTTAAGAAATATTTACCAGATAAAACTTTGACATTTAAGGAAGATACTTGTCATGGTGAAAATGTTGGAAAAGAGCTAGGATCTTATTACTGTTATGGTCTGCGCTTATATGTCTGGTACAGAAAAACTAAAGTTATTGGTAATAGGAAAATCAAAGAATCCACGATGTTTCAAGGGAGTCAAGACTTTACCAGTGTTTACGAGAACAATAAAAAAGCTTGGATGACCAGTTCAGTATATGAAGACTGGCTTCATAAAATTGATCGCAAGTTCCAAAGAGGAAATCGGAAAGTTCTTCTATTTTGGGATGATTGTCCAGCTCATCCGAAAGTCTTGATTCAAACGCTAAAAGCCGTAAAGGTGGTTCATATACCACCGAATTTGACTTCCAAATTGCAACCAATGGATCAACAAATCATCAAGAACCTTAAAGTTAATTACCGGAAGAGAATTATCACAGGCTTGCTCAAGGCTTCGGATGAGAAAATTGAAGTGCCTGATTGGAATTTGTTGAGTGCCGTTTTCGACCTGAACCGAGCTTGGGCTGACGCCACTAATAAAACAATTGCTAATTGCTATCGAAAGGTTGGTTTCGTGAATGTTGAGGTTAAAACTCCTGCCATACAAGAGGAGGACGAACATTCTGTGGATAGTACTTCTGAAGAGTGGATTGATCTACAAAGAAAAATTGGATTCACTGATGTAATCTTCAAAGATTTTGTGGATGTGGACACTAATTTAATCATTGCTAATCATCCTACAGACTGTGAGATATTGGATAAAGTAAAGGGAAAAGAACCTTTGAAATCTGATGACGAGAATGATCCTGAGAATCGGGATGTAAGTCTCCTCAAATCCCTTGAAATTCCTTAAAATGTGTTGTACTCGGCTGCATTCGTTTTTGATTCGTTCGAATCCTTTAAAATCATTAAAAATCCTTCGCTATTTCTAGAAATCCCGTATAGTCGGATTTAACTCCTTGATGAGAAGGTAACAATCCACTGCTCTGAAACACGCGAGTTCAGAGATGCTTTCCTAAACGTAGAATGAGGAAGTGTCCAGGAATACTTACCAAAGTGAAAAGCTTTGCGAGAGTAGCTTGGACGGCAACTGGTGTCTTTTTTTATTATACAATCATTTGGATCTTTGTTGACATATTTAATAATTATAAATGATTACGATATTATGTTGTGGATTGAACTTAATTTCAATTTACAATTTTAGGTCTCCTTTGAACCTCTGATTGAAGGACTTGAATAGTTTTCAAGAGGATCTATAGACGACTTAGTTCTATACATTGACGCCCCACTCCAGCCCCTAATCGTGGCACATATTTCTATTTCTACCTCTTTCAAGGTCTAAATTAGGGCCTTGTAGGACCCTCCTGTAGCCATCCAAGTCCTACATACGATGCAACGCGTTTCTATTGCGCAGGCGTTACGCGTAGGCATTATCATAAAAATTATCATAAAAAAAAAGAACCGAAGTTTGAAGCAATTCAAGTAACCTCAAAAATAGTAGTTTTAAATGCGACTACCTGCGAGTAATGCGTGTTAATCCAGATAATAATAGTCATAAATTATAAAGAATGATACCAGAAAAGTATAAAAATTAGCACTTTTGTTTCGTCATGAAAAGGATAATATATTTTTTACCCAAGTTTTTAGCATTCCAGAACCTACTTCTAATTTAATTGTTAAATACTTTCTGTTACTTATACGGTTTTTTCAGAGCGACGCTAGTGTATAATTTTCCGTATCTGAATCAGTATTTCACGCACAGGAAGAGGACCAATTAAATCAAATTTGAAAAATGATTCCTACCGATGCTCGTACATGTTACCAATTCCGGTAAGACTCTTAATAAACTTTTCCAACACTTTGAAGATAGAGACCATAATCACTTTTCGGCTTTGTAAGATTTATATTTTTTGTAGTTAAATGATTATGTACTCTACCGTCATATACGTAATTTGTCCCAATATCTTAATAACTGTACTTCTTCATCCTGTAATTGACGTTGATATGTGTTTCATTTTCAAAGAAATCTGTATCTTTTAAATTAGATGTCTTCTTAAGCTCTATAACAAGGTATAAGCGCCCTAAAATCTTACGGCCCTACGGGCCTAAGACTAGGAATAGGGAAAGTACCACTTCCTGGTTTTAATCCAAAGATCTCGGGATCAAGCATCCAGTCTTGTACTCGCTGCACACCCATCTAGTGGTATCCAATCCATTCCACAACTCCTTGTTTGGTGCAATCGGAACCAAAACGAATCCACGCCATCCGCAAGGATAAATCTCAGGCCTTGAGCACCATCGCACGAAGCAACAACATCTCCGAGGAGGATCGCCCGCTACTCGCCGGAACCTTGGTTTCGCCGCCTGGGATCACCAGAACACTATCAACCGATCTAGGCCTCGCCGCCCGGCTCGGGCTTGAGTAGTACCTGTCTCTCCGACTATTTGTAAATTTGTTTAATAAACCACTGTTATGTTTATATTGTTCACCCATTATTCACTTCACCCATTCTCTCGACGATCCAAATCCTGCAACCCATCCTTTAATTTGCGAGCTCCCCCACAGCTGCAAAAGAAGAAAATTCGACGCTGGAGAAACTAAAACAGGCCTTGTTCGAGGAAAGACTTACTCTGCAGCCTATAACTGTGATAGTTGGTTCTGTTGTAAATATTCAGATGGCATACAAATTCGTCAATGACATTTGGTATGAAACACATAACTTTTTGGCTGCCGCGAATCTCGCCTTTCAGACGTTTTTTGTATTTGATACTCCATTTTGAATTACCGCATAAATACTCAAAGAATTTCTGTTGTAAAGAAATCTATTGCTCTGAAACGTATTACCTATTCGACTGATACAGGAAGCATAGCTGAAGTAAGCGTACTTCTGAATTATTAACTTTCGGAGATGAGCTCAATAAGGTTTTCATGGAAGAGGCTGTTGCTGCCTCTGATCAGTCAGAAGGATTCAAATGTTGGTGCTGGTAAGTCGGAATTATACATGGATTCTGACAGTTTGTCTGATGAGTTGGATGAAATTTTTGATGAAGCAACCTTTTCTAAAGCTATAAATAGATTAAATGAAGTGATTTCAAATCCTTTACTCGAAAAAGTATCTTTATCTACCGCCAAATTATACAAATTTCCTGATGTACCTCGAGCAAGAACGAACGAACTACTATTCGATATGTCAACATTATTTGAGGAGCATTTGAAGGCAATTCGAGAGGATATAGGCGAAGCCTTAACCCAACGTGGTGGAGATTTTCTAAATGTTACAGAAATCGATAATATTTTTAAAATTTCGGCAGCAGAGTTAAGAAGTATCGAAGCACAGAGACCTAGTTGCTCAATTCATGCTGATCAGAAAAGTTTTAAAACCATTTTTCGAAATGCCAGGAGTTCTCGATGGAACACTACAATATTTAAATAATGTTCAGCAACATTCAGTTTTGGCTAAAAATATCGTTCAGGGAACACTTTGGTAGGAAAAAATTAAAGGATCTCCTAACACGATCGTTCTCCCGTCAGTAGATTACGTTCATGATTACGAAAATAATAACCCTCTTGGCAGTCACAAAGGGGTTTCGAAGTGTGATGCAGGCTATTATAGCGTCGCTGTGCTACCTCCAGAATTACAGTCAAAAGTAAACTGCTGTTTAATTACAAATATCGTTCAGCTTTCAGGAATAAAATAACTTTTACGAAAGCTATCGAGGAAATACAATTTCTCCAAGGAGAGGGTATTTCGGTAACTATCGGACATGAAACGAAACAGATTTCTTTTGTGCTAGTTTTACTTTTGGTTTTACTCCAAGAAAGCAATTTTTGCCAAATTCGCGATTGTCAAACATCAATAAAAATTTGTATTTTTACAGTAGTTGAAAAATTACCATTCGAATATTGACAAATTAGAGGTTTTCCATATTTTCCTAAATGAATTCTGTAATGAGAATTCCTTTTAGGGAGATTTTTTCGAAATTAGATGACGTAAAAATGAATTCTGTAAAATCGTATAGTTTCAAATTCCATAAATGAATTTTTTTGGACGAATTCGTTTACAGGATACATCTTTCAAACGATTCAAGAATTCTATTATAAATACTCTGCATTAAATTCTTTTCTATTTGATTCTAACAATGCACTGGGACATGGAATTGTAGCGTCCGAGTTTTTGTCCTTCCGATAATCGGATCAAGGAAGGCTTGCTGAGTGAAGTTTAAAAAACAAGTAGAAGGGCTGGGCACCCTGCACGTTAGTTGTAGCAGGTTACGTCATCCGTGCAAATCCAACAGAAATGATTCTGGTTATAATTCCAAATACCAGTAGACTTGACTAAGTACAGCGGCGAATCATTGGACAACAACTTCTAAGTGCATCAGGTCAAGAAAATACATCTTTCTCGAAAATTTCAAGTACTAAATGAAGATTAGCCGCACCTAACCCATTTTTCTCATGACATGTCATTAAACAATAACTTACAAGAACTTCCATCTTTTCATACCATTAGACAGAATTCCGCGTACAATCCAACATCCTGGGGGAAAATGTATTTTTTATATCTGATAATGTCGTATAAGGATAGCTTGTCCAAGTAACCGTTGGAGTGCGACCAATAGCCATTTAGATCTCAACTTCTTGGAAGAAAATTTACATGTATTTTGTTCAACTGGTGCACTTGGAAGATGTCGCGAAATGACAGGTCATCCCAGTAAGCGTTGGGATGTGACCAATCCTCATGTAGTACTCAACTTGCTTGAATAAGACATGTTTTTCATACCTATTGCACTCGGAAGATGTTGTGCATTGACGGTTCGTCCCAGTAACCATTAGGGTGAGACCAATCTTTATATAGAACATAACTACCTTGAGGAAGATATATTTTTAGACCTAGTGCGCTCGAAAGTTGATCATCAATGACGGATCATGAGAAAAATGGGTGGAGTTGTGGCTAATCTTCATTAAGAATCTAACTTCCTTGATAAAGTGTATTTTTCACACCTGCTGTATTTGGAAGTTGTGGCGCAATGACGGATCATGAGGAAAAGGATTGGGTGTGAGGAATCTTTAATTAGAACTAAACTTCCTCGAGGAAGATTTAGTTCCTAGACCTCGTGCACTCGGAAGATGCTTTTTAATGAAAGATCATAGGAAAACCAAATGGGATGCGGCAAATCTTCATTTAAAACTCAACTTCTTCGATGGAGATGTATTTTGCACACCTGGTGTACTTAGAAGTTGTTGCGCAGTAATGAGTCATCAGAAAAAAAGGTGGGGTGCGGGCAATCTTCATTTGGAACTTAACTTCCTCGAGGAAGATGTATCAGTGACACCAGGTGCATTCGGAAGATTATTTACATTGACGAATATTCTCAGTAACCGCGGAAGTGTAAGCAATCCCTGTTTTAAAGTTAACTTTTTCGAGGACGATGTATTTTGTACGCTTAGTGCAGACGCGAGGCTGCAATTTGCAGACGGAAATTTAGTGGAATTTCCACGGAAAGTCAACAAAATTTACAACTGAAATTTCCGTAGAATTTCCGTGGAGCACTTTTCGGGGAATCTTTCTACGTGGGAATTTTTAATTTATTACTAATTGGAAGCTTTCCAATCAATAGTATTCGCGCTCGTCTACGTCTCGTTATTGCAAACTCACGCTCGGAAAAAAGACGTTTCACTCCTTGGTATGCACGACATTTTGAGTAACAAAGGTATGATTTACAAGTTTATCACGTCCGAAATTTGAGGTTAGTTTGTCGCGTCCATAATCGTAGACGGTAGACTGCAAAGGCGCATGCGCGCAGTACAATTATGAGCCCATAATACTCCTAGGAATATTATGGACGCATTATTGTACTGCGCGCATGCGCATTCATTCCTGTTGTATAACCGGCTACTTGCAGCACTCAAAAGGCACTGATAAAACGCGTGAATCAGGCCTGCGTTACATAAAATATATTTATTCCATATTCTTCAGAGATAGAAGCTATTAAAAACATACATGTAAAGTGCAACAATTTTACAGCAGTGGCCCTAAAAATGATATCATTTAAAAATGTCTTATATTAGAAAATCGTTTTTTAAAATGTAATTTTTTATGATTAAAATGTATAGTTCGACCGCAAAATGGAATTTGAGATTATTTAGTATTTTTTGCGTGTAGATAGAACCAGAATCAGTTGTCAAAAAAGACTGGTCAATGAACTCGGTATTCCTTCCTGGTTTTTGAAAATGTGTATCAAAGCGCAATCCAATGAGATTAGATTTTCAAAAGTTGCCACTAAACGGATTCAGGGAGTCTCGAAAAGTGGAGATTAAAGAATCCAGGATATTCGGTCTTGAAATAAAAATAATACCTTCTCAATATGATGAGAACGTAAAAATTTGATTGCCATGAAAAACTGACATTCTTTAATCTAAAATGTATTCTTTGTATTAGATTTATTTAACCTCGAATCTGCTCCGAGGTCTTTAGTGACGAAAGACAAGTACGATAAGAAATTTCAACTTGGCTGGCAAACATAAAGAAATGACTCATTGTAGTAGAGAAAAAAAATTGAAAATTTGCTCAGCCCTGAAAGTTGAGCGATATGGAATTTTTTGATTTGCATAGAATCTTTTGAAATTTAAAAAAAAAAACCTAAAAATTACTGCTGTGCATATATATTATCCATTTTTTATAAAGTGTACTCAGCAGCAACAGAAAAAATCTATCACAACAAAATGTTCAAAATTACATACCTTTAAAATATAAATCTTGAAAAATGAATAATTTTCGATTCAATATTTTCGAAATTGAAGAATTTTCAATTTCACCCCTTCAAAATTGTAGAATTTTGAATCGCAAATCCTTTGAAATGAAAACACAAAAATCAACTGAGGTATCCCAATAGTGATGTAATTGAGATTGCTCCCATAAAGAAACGGTTATGAAGAATTAATTTCACACATCTTCAGAATGTCAGCTTTCCACATTCGTTTTCCATGAGATTTTTTGATTCTGTCATTTCTTCACTTCGAATCTGTTTTCATAATTTAAACAAAAAAATCTAGACAGTCAAATTTTTGTCCGTGTATCTTGGAAATTAATATTAAAGTATTGGAAGAGCCACTTCTAAATAAGTAATTCTATTAATGTAATTGAATTCACCGACCCCATAAACTTTAGAATTCCCATTTTTATGGAAATCGGATCACTAACGCAGATTCTGAAAAATAGCGAAAAAGCTTTTGAAAAAATGATTTCGAAAAACATGAAAGAGATATTTCCAGACTAAAATACTTTAAGAATTGCTTATTCTAGAACCAATGAAAAATGACCTTAATTTAGAGAATATTTTCCTTGTGTCCAAAAAAAATAAATAAAGTATTCCCATTTTATAGCAATGAAAATACGCCTTACGCAACGCCTCATTGTCTTTACTTCATCCCACCACCTAATCTTAGGTGATCATTCTTGTCAATAATGAGATCATGGCTAGCATATATACAAGTGAAAAAAATTACTCATCTTAGTTACAGCTGAAAGCATTATTAAAAAATCAGTGCTCTGTCCCTAGCAAAATGAGAATTTTTATCTGTACTTTGCTTTTCATTTTCATGATATTTCTTCATTGTGTTCGTGAGTATGAAATAAAACATGATATAGAAACAAGTATATATTAAAATATATAACATTCAGATAGCAGCTATATTTAGGACTTCTTATACCATTTTGAAACATATGGTCCAGAAATGGATTTTCATGGTCAAATTCGTCCAGAGGTATCACTTTTTAGGCGATTTTTTTTGGTACATAGCATCAAATTTCCGACAAACGTCAGGAAAAAGATTTTTTCTTTGAAGAAGTTTCTGTGTTAAGAAGTGATGCGGACAAAATGGGAGTTTTCAAATTATTATTTTTCATTGAAGTGCGAACAACGAAACTATACTCTAAATCATCGAAAATGCATGCACATAAATATTCATCGAATGTAAATAATTTGTTTTATAAACAAAATATTTGTTGTTAAAAAAGTAATAAAAAAGAATGTTTATAATTGTGATAAACAAAAAACGTAAACATATGGTCAAAATGTACATTTGATGATATATAAAAATTATATAAAGAATGGTCCAAATATTAATTTCTTATTCGAATTTTTTTTTCTATCCAATAAGGTGCTATTAAAGTCTGACAGATACAAAATTGTTGTCAATCTTTCCTTTTAGTTGAAGAAGTGAACCCTGAAGTAGTGAACCCTGAAGAAGTGAACTGCAATGTTCACGAAACTATGGGGAGAGTTTTTTTTACTAAAACTAACACTTTTACTAAGCTCAGGTCTTCTCAAGCTAAGCTACTAACATACTCAACTTTTTTAAAACGGTATTGGGACAATAACATGGTCCCAAAATTCTTACAATTGAAAAACCACTGCAAACTTCCCCTCCAATCTTACACCTTTGATAGAACACTGTCTCACTAATACCTACTTCTCTTTCAATAATCAATTCTACGAACAAACCTCAGGAGGAGCAATGGGATCTCCAATCTCACCTATAATATCCAACATCTTTATGGACAATCTAGAAACTAAAATCTTTATCAAATCCAAGCACACTTTTGTCATCTGGAGACATTGGAAGTACTAGTTTACTAAAGATCTGATGACACATTAGGACATGAAGTTTACAGAAAATCCACCCGTACAAACAGACATCTGTATGCCTTCATTAAACAAATCCTAATGCAAAACGGTTACATAAACAAACAAATTGATAAAGCAATAAGAAAATACACTCAAGAAAACAATCAACACAATTTATTGATGAAAGACAGAGAAAAACGACTGCCATCGTACCCTACATTCAAGGTATCACAGAACAAATAGGAAGAATTCTGAATAAATACAACATCCAAACGTATTTGCAACAACTGCAAAAATTTGACAACTTCTAAACAACACTGAAGATAAAAGGACATCACTAAGTCATCCGGTACCATATAGAATCCCTTGCTCTTGTGGCAAAGCATATATTGGAGAAACCAGGAGAGCGGTGAGCCAACATCTAAAGGAACATAAGAGTAAAGTCAGGCAAAAACATTTCACGCAATTAGCACTAGCTGAGCATCATATCGAAACAGTTCACAGCACTTTATTTCACAAAACAACCAGCATCGCAAAAACGCACAATATTTTTCGAAGAAAACATAGAGAAGCAATCGAAATCTTAAAACAGCCTAATAACATCAATAGGGGCAATGGGCATATAATACCAATCCGATTTGGCTTTCCGCCCTCCAGGGTTTTTAAAAAAAGACTTGATTGGTGAATCAAGTTCGACCATTCCCCCTTCCCTCCCCGCGGGTAGCTCTGGCCAATTACAAGCATCATAGAGAATACATATATAATCAGCGCTGAATAAGTGAACCGTGAACGTTTCGGTTCATTAAAGACAAAAATAACTAATTAAGAAGAGGGAGAAAATGGGAAAAAGTCAAACAAAAGTAACCTCTTACATTTTACTTTCTCCGTTCTCTTTATACTACTAGGGAACGAACATATTTTGATGCCAATTTAGACCTCATCAGTGATTATCTACAGGAGAAACTAAAGGTAAAAAAGGCAGTGAGAAAAAGATTGTTCTACTAAAGAATTCTTTTTATTTTCAAGTAAACAAAATATCCCTTTAACCACGTAATTACACTGTCCCATACCGGGGGGATGGTCAAACTTGATTAGCCAATCAAGTCTTTTTTTAAAAACCCGGGAGGACGGAAAGCCAAATCGGATCCCTATTGCCAAATGCCTATTGATATTCTTAGCGTGTTTTGAGATTTCGATTGCTTATCTATACTTTCTTGAAAAAATATTGTATGTTTTTGCGTTGATGGTCATTTTGTGAAATAAAATGATATGCCTTGTTTTAAAATTATGCTCAGCTAGTGCTGATTGCGTTAGTTGTTCTAGCCTAAATTTATTCGCATGTTCCTTAATACGTTGGCTCACCACGCTCCCGGTTTCCACAATATAGACTTCACCACAAGAGCAAGGGATTTTATATGCTACCAGAACACCGAGAGGTGCCTTTTTATCTTCTGGGTTGTTTACAAGTTGTCCTATTTTCGCAGGTTTGTTTGTTAATTGTTTGACGCTCTTGTGGCAAAGTCCATATTGAAGAAACCGGGACGGCGGTGAGCCAACGTATAAATATCAAGGGTATTCACTTAAAAAGGGACTTCTCAAGATTCAATAAAGTATGGGATAACGTAATTAATTGGTTAAAGTGATTTGCAAATAAAAAAATTCGTTTATAGAATAATCATTTTCTCACTAAAAATATGTATTATATTAGACTTAATAAACTTTTAATTGATACCAATCAAAATATTTTCCTTTCAGGTATATTACTTTTTTATACCTTCAGTTTTTCCTATAAATAATCCCTGATGAGGTGTGAATTGGCGTCGAAACATGTTCGTCCCCTAATAGTATAGAGAGGACGGAAAAGGAAACAGTTAGAGGTTGTATTTTGGTTGACTTTTTCCCTTTGTCTCCCTCTTTTTTCATTGATTATTTTTGTCTCTAATGAATCGAAAAGTTAGGCAGTTTGGAAGTCTGTTTGTTAATTGTGAATCTTTTTCCTGCCCTTTTTCCATAAAATTCTATCTTTCTTCCATTTGAGTCCAAATAACTTTACCTCAAGTTCTTGAGAGAAGTCTTTTTATTAAAAATTGTTTGTAAAAAGAAAGCATTTAATGTTAGGAATTTTAGAAGTGCTTTACAATAATTTGGATTTATTCATTTCCTATTTGGGAAATGTAATAATCTAAATAGATTGGTTCAGAATAACTAATATTCAGCTAATATTTTCTAAATTTAACGTACAACACAAGGGGGTGGGGTGCCAAAATTAAAAGTTATTGGGTGAAAATCCCATGTTATTTTCAAAAGTCTGGGGGTACGGTTTAATGTTGACCGATTTGAAAATAATGGAATTTCTTTCTCCCTAAAACAAACAAATTGGAAAAGGGGGGCGTCGATGGCCAAAAGTCGAAAGCCGAATTTGTACAGGTATATATTTTGAACATCCTATTCTTGCCTGGAGTCTAGACCTCGTTTTGTAATTCTGAAAATCGTTGAGAAATGGCCAAACCAATAAGTGTTAATTCTGTTAAAAAAAAAGTTAATTGTCAATCAAAATGTCATTTCAACATGGCATGCTGTAATAAATAGCGAGTATACGTGGGTTGAATTCTATAAGTGCTCTTTAATTTATCATGACCTTCTTTCAAAGCATCATTATATTAAAAATCAAGATTATATGCTTTACCTATCTCATGCCGGGAATTATATAGAATGCCTAAGTTATATATAGAATGCCTAGGTTATATATAGAATGCCTAGGTTATATATAGAATGCCTAGGTTATATATAGAATGCCTAGGTTATATATAGTATGCCTAGGTTATATATAGTATGCCTAGGCAATGTATATAATAAGTATTCTCTTCCGTACTTTGCCTTGAATGGCCAGGCATCATATATAATGCTTAGGGATTATATATAGTGCCTGGATTATATACATTGCCTGCAACATATATATTTTTTTTTCTTACAGAATCCAGACCACTACCAGGGCGTCGTCACGTAAGTCCTCCGGCACGGCCACCCCGCCAGAGCGAAGGAGTTGCTATATTGACATTACGGGTGGGTGCTCGAAGAGATTATTATTTAAGGCTGGCAAATGGAAGAAATATTCCAATTTCTTCTGAACTGAAGGATGAGTGGCGTCGATACTTTAGACGGCGAAATATTTTAAGAGGTGATGGTCGGCTTCTCAAGTGGAGGTGGTACTTTTACCTTCAAATGACCCCCCCCCCCAAATTCCCTCTGAATCCGACCTGGATTTACACCTTGAATCGTTTTTTTGTACATCGGATCGTAGGTCATAGAACAGTCATTTTCCGAAACTACATTTATAACAAAAGTAGAAGAAATGGAGGAATTTGGAATTTCGCTCGCAACTTAGTATGGAGGCATGCTCGAATTTTATTTTTAGATTCTTGGTCCAAGAATCGCTTGATTCTTTTCGTACCAAATTGTTGAGATGCAGAAAACACATTCAAGATTCAATTTCATGAATACTTTTAATAGAATTTTGGTAAAAAGACTGCCTTAATTTTTATTGTATTTAAAAAATTTTTTATAGGTTCCGCTAGGTGGTTCTAGGTATAAAAACGAATTCCCTTTTTTTTTAAATGAATTTCTAGTTTTAGGAAATTTAAAAATTGTATAAATAATGAATAGGTAAAAAATAAGAGATAATATAAAAATAATTTCATCAATTATAAGTTTTTTATTTATTATTTCATCATTTGAAATTTTTGTATAGTTTAGACTCAGGACTTTCATAATTTGAAAAGGTTTTTTCGGGTATTTAATTCAACCTGAAATAAAAAATTTTGTAATATGTATCATAACTCGTCGGAAATTTGACTACGCGCCAATTTTATAATGCGGAAACTTTGAATTGTTGAAAATTTTCTAATCTTGGGAATTTTCTATTTTACATATTTTCTTTTCCAGGAAATTTCCAGTTTGGGGAATTCTATTTTTCAGTTATCCCCTACAAATGGAACATTCCAATGCATTCCTCTAAATGTTGGAAGATTTTTTTAAATTTAGGGCACAATTCTAGTAAGATTAACCTTCAAACTGACTAAAATTTCTTTTAAAATATGATCCTGAAAATTCAAAAAATTTCTTCAACATTTTCTAGATTCTTTTTCGAAATATCTAAAATCTTCAAAGACCTTTCTGGATATCCTCAAGAATTTTAGAAATATCATATGTATTTATATAACCTTTAAAAGGAACTAATAATACTTACCTGAAATCTAATTTGAACCCTAATTAAAGTATCCAAGAATATTTAACAAGTAAAGAGTTATATGAAATTTTTATTTTGAATATAGAATTATTTTCCCCGCAAATCGAAAAACTACGCGCAACGTAGCATGTGATTAATGGTGCTAGTAGACTTAAAATTTTCATATATTCTTGAAATAATCTCAAATCTTTATATCAATTAATGGGCTCAGTAATGACTATGTTTTTCATACAGAACCAGAGAGGCTTGGTCTTCAGGAAAATGATACATTGCACCGAGGTCCAATTGATGACGCTGAGCATGCTGAGCAGATTGGTATTTTCCGAGGACAGACGTTTCAGGGAATCAATCGATTCGGTAATTTCGAAACTTAAATACATTTTAGAGAGATCTTTCTGAAAAGTCTAGTTTTAATATGTAATAAGAAGGTACCTCTCTTGCTGATGAGGAATCCAAAATTATAATACGTTCCAAAGGAACCCAAAATATGAGTTCCAGTAGAGACTGTTTGTGCAGAACTCGTTTGTTGCTTTGACTTTTCTCGAAAAATGACTAGAAGACTGACAATTTAGCATTTCGATAATTATTTTTTGAAATCATTCAATTAATTAATGTTTCTACTTTTCTTACATTATCAGCTGGTCAACCAGTCGAACCTAGGAATGGTGATATCGTAAAACGCAATTTTTTTCCTTATGGAATATATGTGAATGGAATATTACGCCATTGGCATGATCGGCATCTTTGGCTCTAGGCACGTGCAGGCAAGTACGGAAGTCTATTCACTAATTCTTTAAATGCACTTTGATTAGCTTGATTCTTGTGATTGATTAATGTCAACCTTCCCACATTGCTCCCCTAATTGGTGGTATCCTATTTTATTAATTTTTTTTTTAACGCGTTCTCGGGTGAACCTAGTTTTTTATCATAGCCATAGACTAATTCAGGTGTCTAATTATATGAGGATGTTATCAGTTAATTTAATACGATGGATGATATCATTTGCGATGATGTTGCAGGTAGAAAATTAGGAGCATGGTGTAGTTCGCAGTTTGTCTTTCACCTTTGTTATCCTCAAACAGCGGCCGCAAGTGTTGGAGGTGACAACAGTTGCCTCTGGATGCTTTCTTAAAGCTAACATGTTACAAGAGAAGTTTTAGGATCCGGAAGCTACGATCATGGTTCCATAAACATGGTGCAACATGGTGCAACACTGTTCCTTGAAGTCAGGTCTCTAGTCGCGGATGGCCTTACGCGGCGGACGGGACAGTTGGAGATGAAGGTTTCACATCTTTATACTTTTTTAGAGCTACCAATCTTTGTAGAATGTTGTGAGGAACAGTGTTAACGGACCAGATGAAGTGATCCCAGAAGAACAGCCTTTTGCATCTGGTTCGCGATGGAATGAGCCTGACGCTGGTAAGCCGGAATCTTGTTCAGTTGGATTGGAAATAAAGCTATCATACCTCCAAGACAGCCGATTATGAAAACTACAATATGGTCTTTGTAGCCTTGGTACAGCATGCTCAGCTCGAAAAGAAGTTTTTGATACTTCGCCCGTTTTTCTTACTCCTTTGCCGCGATATTACCATTGGTATCGTCCACAAGTACATTCATTTTGCGCTCTCGGTGAACAAGTTGTCTATAGCGCCGTCTTGGTAGGCAAAAAGAAATCCCTCAGTCTCCGATCTCAATCAAGCAGACTTGAGAAGCATGTCGGACAAACCCAACGAAAGCTCTTCTCTACGTAGGCTGCCGTAGAATTTACCATGAAGTTGCTTGTCAGCATGTTCTCTTAGTAGAAGCGTATGCTCTGCTTTCTGTAAATGAATTTTGAACACAAAAGGTATAAGTGGTGCTAAGCCATTTGTAGTGTCGCTGGAATCGAGTGGGTAGCCAAGCTTCTCTGTGACCCTATCTGTGGCACGGTATAGAAACACCGCAGCATTGAGGACTTCATGTTGATGTACGAGTCGCATAAGAGAATCTGTGCTATTTAGAACTGAGCAGGCTGTAGCCAGAACCGTTTTTCTATGAAGACGCTCCAAGCTCAGCAAACTTCTACCCCTTTTATCTCGAGGGAGTTATATTCGAGGTACGAAAGATCTAGGATAATGACTTCGACGGATTGTCATCATCTTGCGTGTGATTCCTTCAAGTTGCTTCAACTCACCGACGTTCCATTTTACTGCACCAAACGTGTAGAACAGTATAGGAACGGCAAGCATATTGGTAGTCTGGATCTTATTTTTTCCAGATAATTCGGAAGCCCAAATTTTTCTGAAAATTTGGCGATACCTTTTTTCAAAGGCCGTTTTTAACGCACGCACATTTTGGGTTTCCGCTTGCGGCATTCCAAAATGTGTATAAGTTTCTCCATCACTAAGATGTTGAATGGTATCTTCGCCTGTGAGTTGAAAATCCTGATCGTCACGCGATAATGTAGTTTCTAGTCTCCCTTGGTGTAGATCGACAAAGGCACACTTATCCAGTCTGAAGCTCATGTCAATCCCTTTAGAGTACCTATTTGCCGCCTCCACAAGAATGTTAACGTCCTCTTTCGAGGAAGCAAAGAGTTTAAGGTCGTCCATGTATAAAAAATGAATGACCTTATATTCTCTTCTGTTCGGCGGGCCACATATGTATCCAGAGCTTTTGACTCGGAGAACAATAGATAGAGGCAAGAGGGAGATGCAGAAAAGTATCGGACTTGGAGAGTCTCCTTGGAAGACCCCCTCTTATATGTGATATAGCTGGTAGTCACTTGTCTTTTGCCAGATGTTATGACAAATCTTCTCCGCCACAAGATCATAAGCTCTTTAATGCATCTCACTATTTTTGGATGCACCTCCAGACACTCAAGGAGCTTAATAGGTAGCTCATGTTTCGTGTTATCGAATGCCTTACGATAGACAATCCAAGCCATGGACAGATTGCGTCGATACCTGATCGAGTCCTGGGTAATACACCTATCTATTGACAGGTTCTCCCTGCAACCTGCCAGCCCTCTCTTGCACCCACGTTGTTCAACTATTGCACTTCATACCGGCTCGATAGATGTTAGTATCCTCTTTTTGAGGATGCCAGTGGATAGCTTGTAGCTGGTGTTTCAACAAGTTATGGGCCTGTAGTTCTTTTGACTTGATAAATCTCCGGTCTTAGGGATCAATAACGTGCGCCCTTCCACTAGCCACTGCGGGATGGGTTATTCTCCGTTCGAAAAAGTATTAAATATAGGACCTGGATGATTGTGCGTAGAAGCAAACTCCTTCCACCAAAAGTTGTTGATTTTATCTGGCCCTGGCGCTGAAAAGTTCTTAGTTCTGGCGATAACTTTCTTCACTTATTCAGCAATAATTAGTGGGCACTCTTCCTTCGCAGAAATTCAGTTTAAAAATTTGTTTTTGAGTCCAAAATGTTTTTTAATTTTTTTCTTCATAAAATATTCTTTCAAAACTGCATTTTATTACTTGTCCTAAAAACGCTATCATCAGAAGCGGAGAAAAACTAGAGGAATATATCGCCTCGCCTTATTCTTCGGGCGACGTTGATGAGTCCCTACCTCCTGAATAGTTCGAAGTGTTAATTCAGCACTGCCAGGAGAATCGTATTCCTCTGCTGTTGGGCTGTGACGCAAATTCCCACAATACCGTATGGGAAGCATCGACACCAACAGTGGAGGAAGGGATTTAATTAAATAATTAGTCAATCTAAAATGGCTGCTGTCCGTCTGCGGCTGTCGTTGGTTTTTCTTTTGCGGTGCTTCAAAACCGAGTGCGAATCTTAAATATTATGATTTCTGAACGTTTTTAGAGTCAAATAAGCGGAACAACAGCAGATTAGCTTATTTAATTGTTTAGAATTACAGGGATATTCTCATAGGGTACACAAATAAGCAAGTTCAATGTCGCGTAATACTGGACGCTTGTCTTGAGATGTGAAGTTGTGTCTTGCACATTGTACAGAAAAGTGTACAGAAAGTATCTTCTGGTAAAAATATCTCATTCTCACAGATTTTGTCGTTTATGACTGTATGAAAAAATATTTGCATGTAAAGAACCTAGAAAAATCGACATTTCTTTCCTCGATACAGTTTTGTCGCGAAACAGAATTTCATAAACTCAAAAATATGTAACAGCAGGTGAAAGCTGAACCTGAGCAAGAATCAGGGAAACATAAGAGGAAAAACCGTCGACAAAGTTTCGAAGAGAATGCTAAGGAACTTCTACAATATTTTGACGCAAATCATACGGGGACTATAAAAACGTTACAAGAGTGCCAAAAGAAAGTGCAAGCTTTAGGCATTTATGAACTGGATCAGGCATTGCAAAAAAAATGCTCCGCACTGCATTACTTCCCAAAATCCACCTCATCGAGTCAGCTATTATCAAGATACACCTGAGTTCAACTTTTTTCAAGAAGCAGGTGCACCGAATTGAGTTCCACCTTCTTTCCTATATCCGCTCAATCGACTTTAGTTTCCAGGACAGACTCTAGTCATTCTATCTGTATCTAATTCTTTTTTTCTTTCTGGGACATATGGCAGAAGCAGTTTGTTCTCTGGAAATGCTTACAATTGCTTATAATGCAAATCCGTTCGACCCAAGTAGAAGAACAATTTGTAGAAAGCCTATAAAAAAGCCTGCAAAGAAATCCGGTAGAAAACTTGCTTAAGAATCGTAAAGAATAATATGCTGATTCTCTGCAGTACACGGCCGTTTTTAGTCTTATTTTAAAATTACAACCGTATTTATTATAATGCTAGATTGTAAGAGATTTTTTTATTACATAATTGAGCATAACTTATTACAATGTTATTTCCAGTTAAAATTTCATATAGTTGTAAGTTCTCCTTAGAAAAAAATGTGAGAAGCTGTGCTGAAACGTGTTACCGGTTAATATTTGTAATAATAAATTAATAGATTTTGAAATCTGATAATTAAATCGCCTCCATATCTTAAGCAGTTTTTTGCATTATATTAAGATCCTTCAAAATTCAGTTTTCCTAATATTCTTAAAAATCCTACAAAATTGGAAATGTTGTCTTTAAATCTTAATTTTTTTTAACATTTTGCAATCGTCAAAACTTAAAATTAATCATTTAAGATAAAACATAAACCATTTGAAATGATCCCAAAATAAGTTTTTGCCTATAATTTAATTTGTATATCTCTTTAAAAATGTGATAATAAATCGGATATACAAAATGGTTGGCGTAGAAAATCTTTAATTTTTATTTACCTATTATATATCCTAGTCTTAACCTATTTTATTTTGAACAAAAAATTCTACAACCAAAAGAGTCACAACTGTAATTTAATTTCTAATTTTTTTATCTTCGCTTCTATCTATTTCGAAAGTATATTACTAAAAATGTAAGTGTTGGTTTTGTTTAGAAATAAATCTCTGATGAGTACTCCCACAGCTAGAAAGCTAAGTGGCATCTTGAAGGTACTTTATGGTTCGTATCCAGCCCCGTGACCTGCTCGTTGAGGGGCCCATTGATCCGCTTGAGTCGAGTGTTCGTGGTCCAGTCTTCCTCAAGCAACAAGCATCGCTCTACAATGGCAGGTGCTCCGACAGTCTCAACCGCATTGCGACCGAGTGCATCTCGAGCGATTGCTACTAAGGCAATTGTATTTTGAATAAATAAGTTATCCATTTTTAATTTCACAATTTTTTCTGATCTTTTTTATTTTGTATCAACCTCGTTCCTATTGAAGGAAACATTTGGCGACCGGCACAGGACCTGTTTAATGTTTTAGTGATTTTTTGTGAGATTTTGTGTTGTGTTGTGTCAAACATGGATGAGGCTACGAAGGAAAGGACGACTGAGCGTGCAGGCTTTACGAAATCGCTTAAGACGTTTAATGAGACTCTCGCTTCTCTTGGAATTAACCATACGTACGACGACACTGCAGCCGAAGAGGTCATCAACAAGGACTACGAGGAGACTTGTGCGTATCGGGAAAAGTTCTTGACGGCCAAGGTAAAATATGAAAATGCAGTGGCAGAAGTCGAGTCCATGTCAAGTGCAGCGTCTATTGGGAATGAACAAAGTATGATCAACATACTTCCTATAATGCAGGGGAGAAAAACTTTAAAAATGCCGACCATTGAACTGATGAAGTTCAGCTTCAATGCACGTGAGTGGTTGCCGTTCTGGATCCAATTTAAGAAAATACATGAGAATACCGATATCGTGAAAAAAGATAAATTTCAGTACCTCATGCAAGCGATGACCCAAGATTCGCGCACCGCCGAATTAGTGAAAAGTTTCCGTCCTACTAACTACGACACAGTTATACAGAGTTTAAAGAGTCGTTTGTGTTTTGATACTTTGCATTTACACATGAAAATGACCAGGCTGGTCTTCGCCGAATTTACTGACAGCCCTGAGCTGTCGCACCAGAGCTTAACGATATACAGCGCCGACGTTGTAAGACCCATCAACACTTCTAGGTGAGGCCCCTGGAGGACATCCCCTGCTTCTTATCCAGCTTACTAGCTGGTCTGGCACGCCACACCTTGAAGCCTTCCGACAGATGACTTGTGAAAGCTGTATTGCTGAAGACCCTCTATTTACAATAAGGTGCCCGAAGCATACCCTCTCTCTTCCAGGTGCTGCACCAATGTGGCCACGGCAGCATGGAGCGCAGTTTCTACAGAGCAGCCTACCTGAAAGGCGTGCTACCCTCTGTGCACAGGGGAGGCTGAAAGCATCTCATCCAAATGTATCTTTCGAACAGCTTGCCCAGAGTCATCAGAATGAAAAACGTTAAGCTGATCGGCCGGAATTCTTTAGCCACAGTGTAGGTCTCCTTCTCAGATCTGTAAATCAAGGCCTCTCTGCCATCCTTACATACCGATGGCCAACGTTTAAGGACAATGCTTGCCCTGAATAATTTCTTTAGTGGAGTGGTGGGGAGGGGGGGGGCGACGAAATTGATGCCCTTTTGTGAGAGTAATTAGTATATACCATTTGCCCCCGTGACTTGAAGGGACCGAATAACCCAGTGGCCCATTTCATCTGCTTGATGTCAACGACCTTGGTGGCGAAAATTCAGTCGGCCTTCCATTGATTCAGCGTTTCTTCTTCGTCTTGGGCAAGCTCGCCATTATGGAGCTTTATGAGCCCGATTCGAGCCTCCGGATTTTTTGACAGGATTTTGTGGGGCCACTCTGTATGTTTGTAGATTTTTATAGTCTCATTGTACCGTGGTACCGTGGCTTGTGTGAATTTCACAAGCCTGCCTTTGTGTTCCTCTTCGTGTGAGTCACAAAGTGTATTTCTCGAGTTTCTGGTCTGTAAAACTGCCGGTTTTCCTAGGACTAATTGGAACAAGATATATTTGTGATTCGAGAGAGACTTCTCGTCGGAGACTTTACAGTTCACTTTATTGCTCCTTATTTCTTCCGAGCATATAGTCAAATCGAGAACCTCACTCCTGTTATTAATCTGGAATGCAAGAGTATTACCACAATTGAGGATCTCCAGCTCAGTACCCCCTAGGGGAATATGAATCTCCTGGCAGTGCTGAATTGATGCTTCAAACTAGCTAGGAGGTAGAAGCTAATGAGCAACGCCGGAAAAAAACGAGGCAATATACACCTCTAGCTTTTCTCCACTTCTGATGATACCGATTTCAGGACAAGTAGAATTTGCGACATCCAGGTTTCTCCTCTGCCTAAAGATCTGGCTGGAATGGATGCCTTCTTTCGTGAGGATGTCTCGGAAAAATCCGAACTCTGGACAATAAATTGTTCTGTTTATGGTGCATAGATCTGATGAATTTAAGCTCTTGTTGTAATTTCTATGAAAATTGTAGCATTTGTTCTCTCAGGCGTTGAAATAAAAACCTCAAATAATTTTTAAAAAATTCAAAAAACTTAATTTCGGGAAATAATTAAACGAGTAATCGCCATTCAAAATTAGCAGTGATTTTAAATAACTAGTAGTGTAATTTAGGTGAATAATTTTGTTAAATAACATTTTATTATATTTGGTGTCATTTTTGCAAACTTTGATTTTTTTATCTTTATTATAGCATGCTACCCGCCGGTCGATGTTGTAAGTAGTAAAGTAAGAGCTGCCTTGTGAGTCTCTTTAAATGAAATTCCAGGTACTTGCTATCATCGGAAAATAATCATTATGCTCGTCAGTGTAAATGGCTGCACTTAGTCCGTGGCTATGATGAAAAACCGGTTCACCCAAGAACAAGTTTAAATAATAACAGGGTAGATCTAGGAAAGCATCCAGAGGCGACTGTTGTCACCTCCAACACTCGCGGCGGCTGTGTAGGCATACACGCTGTAAAAGACGAACTGCAAACTACACCATGCTCCGAATTTTGTACCTACAACATCATTGCTAATGATTTCAAACATCGTATTAAATTAACTAATATCATCCTCATCTCATTTGACACTTGAATTAGTCCGTGGCTGTGATGAAAAGCAGGGTTCACCCGAGAAAAAGTTTTAAAAAAATGATAATAGTAAGCAAATAAAATAGGATACCAACAATTAAGGGAGCAAAGTGGGAAGGTCGACATTAATTAATCACTCGAATCGATTCAATTAAAGTTTATTCAAAGAATTGGTGAACAGCGTCCCGTATTTGCTTGCATTTGCCTAAAGCGGATGATCCCGTGCATGCCAATGGCGTAATATTCCATTCACATATATTCCATAAAGAAAAAAATTTCTTTTCACGATATCACCATTTCTAGGTTCGATTGGTTGACCAGCTGATAATGTAAGAGAAACAGAATCATTAATTAATTGAATGATTTCAAAAAATGATTAACGAACTACTAAATTGTCAGTCTTCTATTCACTGTCGGAGAAATTAAATTTTCATTTTTCTTTATTCTCCACAATTTGTTATTAATTCGAAAATTATGTATAGGAGTGGAAGTTTGGGTAACCTTAAAAGCTGCCACATCAGCTTAAGTGAACCTCATAGTTCGTATCCAGTCCCCTGATCCGCAAATTTGATGAATTTTAAATTTAGACTTGAAGATTTTATTAGGATAACCCACGCTATGATTCCCAACGAACAATGGATAGTAAAAAAAAAAACATGAATCCGAACAATAAACTAATCCTTCGTCGAAAAAATGTTTTGACCCTCTGAAGGGCCAATTGTAAGATACTCAGTTTTTCCCTGAAGAGGTCACATCACCTCAAGTTCATCCTCTCGCCTCATTGAAGACAGAAGTATATGACTGCATCCGAAAGACATTTAAGTGATTTCAGGTAGAAGTACTTGATTGTGAACCAATCAAGAAACTTCTTAAATCCGAAGGACCGAAATGTTCATACTGGAAATATTGAGCCTCACTGGTCCAGAATCAAAAGAGATCTATGCAGGCTCCTCGGTTATTCTTCAGTTAACAGGACTGATCATTATTTAGTAGAGAATATTTAGACAAACGTCTCACCTCCAACGACGAACTTTTTTTGAGTCTTTTGAATGCTATCAAATACTTCTATCCTCAATGAGTCCAGAGGATCAACTTGGGATAACGTGTCCTTTTTTGGACAACAAATTTGTCCATCTTACAATCGGCCCTTTCCAGGGCCAACATATTTTTCTAGCGAAGGATTAATTTATTATTTTAACTCATATTTTTTGATTTCTTCCACTCGTCACTGTTTTTCAGGAATCATAGCGTAGGTCAATCTATTTAAAGCTTCACGTCCAAATTTAAAATTGATCAAATTTTAATATTACCGCCTTCTGCACTGATTCTCCTTTCTTTTTCTAATTTTACTATTTTTAATCGCACCTGCAATATTACAGAGCTGTGCTTGTTGCTTGAGCAAGACTGAATTACCAAGACTTGACTCGGGCAGAACAGCCCCCCCCCCCTAACGAGTGGGCCAGTTAGCTGAACACGAATCATAAGGTTCCTTTCAGCTGCCACATCTTATCTGCACAGTAATATCTTCTACGGAAGTCAAAGCAGTAAGTGAGTTCTGTGCAAAAAGTCTCTATTGGAACTTATATTTTGGGTTCCTGTGGATCGTATTATAATTTTGAATTCCATTTCAGCAAGATAGGTTTCTTTTCATTGCACATAAAAGCTATACGTTTTTAAGAGAACTCTCTAATATGTGTTTTATTTTTGATATTACCAAATTGATTCAATCCCTGAAATGTCTCTCCTCGGAAAACACCAATCTGCTCTGCATGCTCAGCGTCTTCAATTGGACCTCGGTGCAATGTATCATTTTCCTGAAGACCAAGTATCTCTGGTTCTATATGAAAAACATAGTCATTACCGAGCACATTAATTAACATAAGGATTAAAAATTATCTTAAAAATATATACAAATTTGAAGTCATGGAACGTGCAGTTTTTCAATATGTGTTGAAAATTTTGAATAATAATGTAATAAATAAAATACTATGATTCGCTTTCTTCTCTCTCTCTGTTCTCCTTCTAGTCTTACTTCTATTTCATTCAGCCGTCTGCGCATTCTCTCATTTTCTTCCTGCAGTTTCTTATCAGCCCCCTTGACTACGTCTCCTTCTCCCTCCTCTTCTTTCTTTTCACTCCCGCATTCTAGTTTCCTGACCCTCTGCTCAAGCAAACTTATCCCAGTTCACCTTTCTTTCTCACTCTCTATCTGTTAACTCTCTATAATATCCAGTTTCCTAAATACCTTCTCTTTCTCGGCCTTACATAGAGCTTCACACTCCTCCCATTTCTTTCTCATTTTTTTCACTTCCTTCCTGACTTCTTCCCTAGGCGTCCTTGCTCTGTGAAAACCTTTGCAGGTTTCCTCTCTGAGGCCTCAGATGAGTTTCTCGAGTTCCTGACCTCCTTTCAGGTGGTGTTCTCTGCCTAATCTTCTTGAATGCTTTCTCATTTTCCCCATGATTATCTAACTGGTCTCTAACCCTTTTATCATCCTTAAGACTTCTCTCCTCCGCTACTCGTGGTCGCTGGTTGTCGCCACTTATTAGAAAAACCCTTCGCGTTCGTACTATTCAGAGTTCGCTCTTTTGCCTTTGCAGGTTCGTCGGTCTGCCTCATTTGCTTGCTACCGCCCCCCCCCCCTACCTGGCTTCAGGAAATACCTCTGCCTCATCACTACTTTCATTACTGCCTGGATCATGATTGCTGCCAATGCTACCTTCGATGTTCGCGCTCGCCTCATTATCTTGCCTACAATCCCTGTTAATTTCCAACCCCCAACCTCTCAAATTCAAACCCTCAACCTCTCTGTCTTTCCTGGACTTGGTGTGACCGGCATTCTGCCACATATTCTTTCCTACGTCACGTTTCCTTTTCCCTCGCTTTCAATCCCCCATGCAAATCGTTCAATCTAGATCTGAAGCCAACACTCCAACAAATCACTCAAAATCTCTCACTCTATAACTCACCACTCTTAAAAAATAGTCTCGTCTCATTCAATGAACCCTCACACTCACCTTTCACTCACTCTGCGTGAAAACACCACTTTTTACAATCGTTCCTAACCTAAAAAACCTTCTCTTCTACTTTTGATAATTATGTATCATTCACCACCTTTCTACCAGCCCCTTCACTCTCACTGATTCCTTAGCCCTTGAAAAACTCTACTCACCGGCCTTCATCCTCTCAAACTCCCTCTTTCCTTTTACCAAAAACAAAAAGTTAGCACTACAAAAATCACCAACAATCGCGATCGGTACCGGAAACGAAGGATTAAACAGTTCCAGCGCTCAATTTGAACTTCTGGATTTTTTATCTTTTCTGCTTTTCACATTTGAGTGCTCATTATAAATAATTCACTTCCTGTAAAGTTATTTTATATAAAAAGCTTTGAGAAATAATCCTGAACCTGAGAATTTTCAACTCCACGATCTACAAGACTACAAGAAGTAAATTATTCAAAGTCAGTTCTCAGAAGTAAAAAATGCAAAAATTTTGATAATCATCATTTTTATGAATTTCACGATTATGTCGGAAACGACGTCGTAATCCGTGTCAATGCTGATCAAGCATTGACCCGATATAATAATTATCTTTTATATTCCAACAATTTTTCACAAATGCGGTTGTGTTTCCCGAACTCTGTTTCAAAATATTAAATGAGTACTTAACAAAATTTATATAGGAGATCTATTGGTGGAAGCAATCAGTCTCCAATTCAAACCAGGTTTATGTATATTTTCGGTAAATTGTATGTATCTGGAGGATGTTTGACGCCATAAATCGTTTTCTTTATGTAATTTGAAAAAGTTCGATTATAATTAAACACGTGCCTGTAGGCACGTTACTTCGACTCAACACTATTTTATAAAACATTTTAGGTCAGATTCAGAGACAGTTCCTTTTTTGGGGGGAGGGCATTCAAAGGTAAATGTACCACCTCCACTTGAGAAGCTGACAATTACCTATTGCATTTTGGCCATGTCTGAAGTATTCTCTCCACTCCTCCGCTTCTTCAGTAGAAAGTGGAATGTCGTCTCCATTTTCCAGCATTAATAGAGCATGTACTAGGCCACCAGCACGTATTGTCACTATTCTAACTGCTTCGCTCTGACGAAGTGGCAGTGCCGGAGGACGTGCTACACGACGCCCTGGTTGTGGTCTTGATTCTGTAAGAACAAACATATAAAAACTTGTTCAAAAACCCCCAATGGAGATATTTCTGATCTTTCGAAAAGAGTAAACCATATAAAAGGTTTTGAAACCAAATTTAAAAATTGCTTGAGTATTGTACCTCGAGTTCAACTAGTCTTCGACTTCAACCTAGGAAATTTGTAGCCGATAAAACTTCAGGAATTTTTGGGGTGCCCGGGATATGTCTAGAAGATTGCGAAGCATGTCTGCGTCAAGTTTCATTTCGCGAAGACCGCTGTGCTGTTGGTCACGAGAGCGGTGATCGCTGATTGAAACTCGACAAAGTTATGCTTGGAGACATTTTGCCATGCACTGGCAACTCGTGAAGATTTTTGAAGTTTTATTGGCTTAAATTCAAGATAAGATCTAAGAAAGATTACGTCCTATGAATTTCAGTTTTCCCCAGGTTTCCTAAGTCACAGCATTTTGAGCGCCTGTGAAGATTTGGGTTGTTTCAGTCAGTGAAACTGAAGATAAAATTTCAAATAATTTGTCGAAAATTCATTTTTTTTTATTTAGACATTATTTCTGAAACTAAAAATGCAGCTGTTCCTTTTTTTTTTGAAGATTTATCTCTTTGGTTCAGCATTCTATTATCCCATTTTAAGAGAATAATTATTCTTGAATAAAAAATCATCTTTTGGGTTGAATATTACTCTTTGGCTGAAAATTCCTTTTATTTTTTGAAGATTCATAGCTTCAATTGAGAATTCATCTCTTTGGGTGAAAATTTAAATATTTTGTTGAAGCTTCGTTTTTTTTTTGGTTGAGAATTAATTGTTTTAACTAAAAATGTAACTACTCCATTTTTTGTTTTGAAAAATGATGTTTTTAATTGAAAATTGGTATTTTCTTGTTGAAAATTCATGTGTTTTGTTAACAATTCGTCTTTCTTGGCAGACAATTAATCTTTTTGCAATAAAATTCATCCTCTTTGTAGCAAATTCATCCTTTTTAGCTAAAAATGCAAACTGATTTGTTGTAAATTATCTGCTTTTGTTAAGGATTAAACAACTTTGTTGAAAATTTGTCTTCATTGGTACAGAAATAAATATAATATACATCTGATATATTATAGTTAAACTCAATGTAGAAAAGTTCCCAATTTGGATTAGATCGAGTGCGAAGCTCGACATACGTCTTGAGAATAAGTTCGTTGAAGCCGAAGGAGCATTAACGATAGAGAATTCACAATCATCAAAAGATAGTTGTCGATGCTTTGACCTTTAATCTTACAAGGTCTGTTACCTAGTGTATCAAGATGTTGCGATATAATAGGCTTCAACAAACGTTGAAATGTGACACAAAAAATGTTCATTTATAGATACAGAATGTGCTATAGCCAGCAGGAGTTTATGATTCAGGCTTTCAAAATATACGAGATAACGTTATATAAAAATGATTTACTGATTTTTATTTAAATGGTAACCCCTTATCTTCATTATATTGTATTGCGCAAAATGTAATACAAATAGGTATTCATGTTTTCTTAAAATTACATAATAATTTTTATAGTAATTCAAGGTATTGTTTTTATGTGAAAACTGAATATCGCGAATGTTTTCCAATCTCAAGGTCTGTCATTTTGAGTTTCCAAACTTTGACTCTAGATTCAAAATCAGGTTTCAAATTCGGAACTGAAACTTTTGCTGCGCGCCCCAAAACGAAAATTTTGAGAAAATACATATAATGATAATAACGTATGCATCACAGTGAAATACGAATTTCTGAATGTAACTGATATCTGGATGTTAAATATTACATTACATGATTTTTTTATATTATATATTATATTTCATACTTACGAACACAATCAAGAAATATCAGAAAAACAAAAAGCAGATTATAGGCAAAATCTCTCATTTTGGTAGGGACAGAGAACTGATTGCTGAGTGATTTTTTTTAGCTGTAACTAAGATGGAGTTGATTTTTTCACTTGTATATATACTAGCCGTGAACTCATTATTGACAAACATGACTACCCAGATTTACACGGTGCGATGATGTCAAAACAATTAAACGTTGCGTAAAGCTTACTTTTATTGCTTTAAAATAGTCATAATTAATTTTTTTCTCCTTGGAGATAAGAAATTTGTGACAAAATATATCTTTAATGTTTTTGAAAACAATCTCTTAAAAAACTCATGGGCCATTTCTCAGAACCTGCATTAGTTATCATATTTCCATAAAAATTGGAATTCTAAAGTTTATGGGGTCGGTGAATCAAAATATAGTAAAAGAATTTCTAAATTCAAAACGGCTGTTTCAATACTTGATTTTCAATTTCAAAGTTACATGGAGAAAATTTGACTGTCTTCCAGATTTTTTTTTGGTTACATTATAAAAACAGATTCGATGTAAAGGAGGCATCTTAAAATAAAAAAAATCTCATTTACAACTATTGTGAAAAATGAACATTTTGAAGATGTGCGAAATTGGTTCATTATGCACAGTACAATAATTTATAACCGAAGTGCTATGGGACTCAAATCGAGCAGCCTGGCTAGACAATCATCATAATCTGGATCTCTCTTATGCTTTTGACCAATGTTATCAAAAAGTAGATATTCACCAAATGTTGAAAGAAGTAAATAAATGTTCGCAAAGATATTATAAGAGGAAGCTATAGTTTCAAAAATAAGTAAGCAAAATTCTAATTACCTTTTTCCCAGAATTCGTCCCACACTTGGCCCGGCCTGGGTTACAGCTGCCAAGGCTCGTTTGAAGATTAAAATTTACAAAATCTTGTTGGAGAAGTGGGACGATGGTCGTGGGTGTTAAGGACCCACTTTGGACCCACTCAATCGGCTTGCGGGTTCGATTCCTGCCTCGCACTCTGGAAGAGCCTCGGTGGCCCATACGGTGAACACTTGCCTAGCAAGGGAGTTGCTCATCTCCGGAGAGTCGTGGGACCGGTACCTCTAGAGAAAAAGGTTCTCTGAGTACTTAAGGCTGTTGCTCTTGGTGGTTCGGAACCTACCTTAAACTGTAGGTCCCCCTCTCACCACCAAGTAAGTGTGTGGGGTGTGTGTCAAGGAATAGGGAATTGATACAAGAAAAATGTAAACACTCAGGGGACACATTAGCAGCTTCCATTCCATTTCAAAATTGTGTTGGACGCCAGCTGGTTGAATCCAAATCCGCGATGAAAGTTATAAAAGCATATCAAGTTTCTGACAAACTCAACCCACAATGATAATTACAATTTTGACAATTTTTGGGGAACCGACTCCCGATGGATTTCGACAAAAATCCCTCTACACCGCATTAGGGAGAGTGACGCGCTTTCGCTTGCCTTGTGGCCACGTATTCTGAATTGCCGCACATGGCTCTCGACCGGGTCATCAGACCCTTTGACCGTTAATCGAACTACGAGTAAGTCAGTGACCTGACGTACCGACGACGGATTTGAATTTGAAAAACGAAAGTAAAGTCCTGAATGGTCTGTTGATATTTTAATTTAATCCATTTGACTGGAGTGATTTCTTGTCACAACCCATAAGCTGACCTTAGCAGACCTCGTGGATGAAACCGTCCTTAAGTGGTCACTTCACAGTCACGCTATTTCGTAACCGTTCCGTTAACTTGGTCCGCAAAGGCACAGCCTGATCAGTTTCCGGGAAAACCGATTGTTGACGATTCAGCGTTATTTCTGCCTAGGCTTCACTATCTTTTCCTATGATTCAACTTAAATGTATTCAAATGAGAATATTTTTTAGCAATTTGAAAAATTGTTTTTTGAAAGATTTAAACATTATCCCAACACTCCTTTTCAATTGCTGAAAATTGACACTACTCATGAAGATTCACAAATTCATGCCTTTTCAAATCATTAAATTAATATGCAATTCGATTCTGAAATTCCTGTTGATTCCGGTTTCTAAACCCCTTTTTGGGATTAAGAAGAATAGATCAATATAAAAAGTAATGGATTTGATATCAATAAAAACTTCTCAATAGGAACTTTTACCAAAGAAGCACCTCCAGAGTATTGATCACAAGGACAACAATTTTACCCGAATATCCTAGGAATAATTGAGGCAGTTTCCTTATAACGTATCGATATCTCTCCCTCTTTCCCTTCTCCTCGACTGTGGTGTTGTAGTCGGCCAGAGTAAAAAATTAGATCACGAATAAAGCACGTTGCTCTGAAAATTGTACTACTTCTTCGTATGCGGCTGATTTTTGCAGCGATTAGGGAGGCGCTATGTGAACGCTGCGAAACATGCAGAAGCCCTGGGTATTTCTGGCACCACAGAGTGGGTAATGAGTGCCATGAAGCCTCTGCGAACAGGGACGATACTGGCAACGTAGCAGTCCAGCAAGTCATTCTTGAGTCGATTAGTCCACTCAATTATTCACCGTGCATTCGATCTTTTTGATTCACATCTACAACTGGGTTTGGTGAGATCATCGTTAGTCCCGTGAGCAGCTAGGGAAAGTGCTCTACCATCCTTGCAGGGACCCACATGCAAGGATTAGTCTGCATACTCTAAAAGGTCGCCTGGTCAAAGATATTAGTACCTAGATGCGGCAAGGGTCAGGAGTGGGGACGCCGAATATATATATATATATATATATGTCACTACTTTCTAGCCTACGTTGAGGTGCTGCCCTCTTCAACTTTTCATTGTTTCCATGGCAACCGCATCAAATCGTGTGAAATGTGAATGAGTCACCGTTGGGGTACGTTCAAGACGACCACACGTGTGCACAAGGGTGCACCTAAAGCCGTTCAGCGCGGCTGGGGGGACACTCGCTTCACTCGGGTGACTCGTTCAAGACTCATCAGAGGAAAGAGTGGGGGTCACCCGCTGAAATAAGGTAGGTGAAGGCGTGTAATGGCGGAATTCGGCGGGAAATAGTGATAAATTTAAGCGGGTGCGGGATAGCGTAAAAGAATTATTTATTGTAAAAAGACAATTTTTGTAATGTCTAAGTTCCTAAAGTCAAAACATTGTTGGATACTCGATCCTCACTGAAGGAATATGTTGTCTCCAGATGGGTATTATTTAGCGCACAACAAGGAAAGTAAATCGGACATAAGTTGAATTCTAATTGTAGGTTAGAGTGAATTATTATTTTTTTTTAAATGAAAGTACTTTTTACATTAGAAATAACTTTTTTTGTCATTTTTGATAGAAGGAGGTATAATGCACATATTATTTTTAATCATTTTTGAAACGAAGTGTGTAAACATCTGATTGTATGGACGCCAAATTTCGTCTATAGGCGAAACTAAATTATCCGGCTACGTACAACTTTACGTGAAGTGTTTGCTCAAGCTATACTTAAAAATTTTCCGTAAAATGTATTTAATTAAATTGTGTAAATCTTTTAATTTTATACTTTTGATAATACAGGTCAATTTCGCTCTTTACAGCAGATAACCTAACTTTCAAACTTTATTCACTTCTTTTGTATCCTGCACACATATATTTCATTAATTAGATTAACAAAAATAATTGCCTTGATACGATGGCAGCAATCACAACTTTCTTCTTCTGCTCTTCCATTTCAATATTAATGACAAAATCACATAACCTCAAATTCACGCCTTCACAATTCACACTTGGCGCCAAACTTACCTTGTGCCGTTCAGCGTAACAACACCTTCCACTACACTTTCCTAAACTCCGCCCCCTTTCCTGGTTCACATAGCGGTTCACACGGGTGGTCGTCTTGAACGTACCCTCGGTGGTGAGAGCCTAGCGAGCAAAAAGACTCGCCAGGCTTGCTATGAACATTGGGTTGAAGTTTCAGACGTCTAAGCTGATGATTTTTTTTAACTTATTGAAATAAAAGAAAAAACAAAAATAAGGTTCTAAAGTTTCTAAAATCAACATTTTTTATTTATACACTAGCTGAATTGTACCCAGCGTCACCTGGAATTTTAAGAGATTTCATAGAATTTAAAGGAATTTAAACACACTTTAAAGGATTGCAAATGATCTTGAAGTAATTTTAAGGAATTTCAAGAGATTTAATGAGATTTCAAAAATTATTAAAGGATTTCAAGAGATTTATAGTGTTTTTAAGAAATTTCAAGGGATAAAAAGACTTTAAAGGATTTAAAAGAATTTGCAAGGGATGCTAATTGATTTTAGGGATTTAAAAAGAATTTTAAAAGAGTTGAAAAAGAGGTTTTTTTCAGAAATTTCACAAGATTTAAGATATTTCAGGTGATTTTAACAAATTTGCAGGAATTGGGAGAGAGTTAAAGATATTTCAAAAGATTTTAATAAACTCCAAGGGATTTTGATATATTTTAAACAATTTTAAGAAATTTACAAAGGAATATTAAAATTTTTAAAAATCTCTTGAACATATTTTGAAATCTCTTAAAACACCTTAGAATGTTTTCAAATCTCTCGAAATATAATGAAATCTCTTGAAAATCTTGAAACTCTTTTGCAATCCCTTTAAAATCTTTAAAATCAAGTAAAATCCCATAAAATGGTTCAAATCCTTTTAATTTTCTGTAAATCTCTTAAAATGACTTAAAATATAATTCCATCAAGTCACTTAAAATCTGGTGAAATCCTTTAAAATCTCTTAAAATACCTTAAAAATCCTGAAAGTGACTAGAAATCTTTTAAAATCCCGGGCAATGCTAGGTAAATTTCTGCTTGTAAATAAATTTTAAAAAATGGTTTTGGGAACTTTTTCCATATTCTTAATACAATAAATGTAAAAAAAAGTTCATCAGACTAAACGTCTGAAACTTCAACCCAATGCTATGAACTATTCCCAAGGCGGCAGAGCTGAAAAATAAATGGGACTAACGAAACAGATAAAAAATAATGAGTAAGAAGTGAAAAAATGTGGAAAATTAAAATTCACGAATTATTTAATTTTCCATAACTCTTAAATTCTCAACATTTATATTTATATGATTTAAAATTATCGAATATAAATATTTTAATTATAATTATTTTTACTAACATAATTAATTAATCGATTAATAAATTATTGCGGCTAACCAAAAATACCCAAAAAATAAATACCATATACACAAATAGATGAAAAATAAAAATACCGAATTATAAAATTGAATAAAATTATTTTTATATAAATAATTAGGTAAATTAATTATTTAATATATGTATGTATATAAATATTAAATAATTAATTCATCTAATTATTGAAATGAAATTAATTTTAGGAAATTTTATAATTCGATAAATTTGGATATTGGAAATTTAAACATTTGTGGTGGTGTCAAAATCCAGTTTCCAAAAAACGGTTTTTCGGAATAAATTGCAAGGGGAATATATATAATTTGACGTCCTGAAAAATTGTTCGGTAGTGTGCATGTGTGAGTGTATGTATGTCAAGCTTTTTACGATCCTGCAATATGTGGTGAACGTGTACAGATAAATTGATAAAATTTGGCATACTTATTCCACTATACATATACCAAGTTGAATTTCTTACAAGGGTTTTACAAAATATCTTTAAACTAATTGAAAAATGTTAATTAATAGATTAAATCTTTCAAATCATCTTCTTTGGGACTAATAAAAAATACCGAAATAATAATTATATATACTGAATCTAAACAATTCAAAAAAATAGTTCCAAATAAATATTAATCTACTTTAATGAAAACAATTTTGGTCGAACGAAATATTTTATTTATTTGCAAAATTAAATCTCTACCCATAATTTGAGTAAATGAAGCATTATTTGAATCAGTGAAATAAATGACAAGTAGACGGTAGAAAAATGAGCAAAATTTGTTTTATTTTGATGAGTCTTATTGTATATTACAAATTTACGTATATTATGTTTTTTCAACATATTGAAACAGATTAACAGATATGTTAATTAAAATACGGATTTGTATTACTATAAATTAAAAATGACAGTATTTGGATTGTTTCTTGGCTTCAACGGTGGAGAGTATATTAAAAGAAATCAAAGATAAGACTGTTATTTTCATCATAAATACTCAAATTTAATTTAAAACTCAGTTAAATGAATAAAATGAAATGATATATTAAATCTCCACAGTTTACTGAGCCCTCTCACCAGGAGTATCCTATAAATTATGCAGTACTCTGGCAGTACTTTATTAATGAATGAAGTATTAATTTTAGTTTAATAAATAGGTATTTTGTATCTCTATTAAAAACCAAATAAAATGGAAAATATATTTGAATGATTTAAAAATAATTTTCAGAGATAAAAAATAATTGGGAAGTTGTGTCCCTGAATTTAAATTTTTTACCGAATATAACTTAATTTAAGGATTACCCCATGCGCCAAGGTAAACAATCCGTTGAGAGGGAAAAATGGGTTAAGTCAAATGCCACGACTTATCACATAAGAAAAAAATGTTATTTGTATGATATTTTATAAACATTCGTGAATTTAAAACCAATTTTTTCTTATGTTCTTTCCTGAAAAAAATTCACTTATTAGTAGGAAAGCAACTTATTTCTATTCTTTTTTTTTTTTTTTTTGTGGTTTTTTTTGTTTTTGACTTATTGAATGTAGCAAAATACCGTTCTAATTAGAACGGCCGTTAAGGGCCACAATCGAAATTACTAATCAGGGTGGCCGAAAAACTAAATAAAATTTTCAAAATTTCCTAACTTTTTCTTATAAGTATTTATTATCCTTGACCATAGATATCTTAAAGAATAAAATTATAATCTTATAACATTTTTATATAGAATATTTTAAATATGAAACTAAAAAATTTTCAAATTGATTTAATACATTTTTTATTTTTTAATCTCAGAGCTGTCACAGACTGATTTACTTGAAAAAGTGATCTGTATATATACACAAAAAGTCGCTAAGGTACATAATTGATGTGACTAATGTTCTTTTGAATTTAAAAGAATTCGATTCTTAAGCATTCAAAACAATTCAAGTTAAATTCCAAAGAATGCAAATGAATTGTGGAGAATTGAGAAATTTAAGAAATTCTTTTTAAATACCTTAAATATTTGGATTCTTTTGAAATCCCTTCAAATTATTAAAGTAAATTAAAAATTCCTTGCAATCTTTGATGATACCCCTAAATATATCAAATCCTACCAAATCCTGTTAAATTATTGAAATCAATTGAAAATTCATTTGAGTTTTCTAAAATACCCTAAAATACTTCAAATCCTTTATAATGTTTAAAAACCCCTTAACATTTTTTCAATCTCTTGAATTTTTTTGTAATTAAAAAAAACTTAAAATATTTGAAATCCTTTGAAATCTCTTGAAACTTTTTAAAGCTCTTGATAATACCTTGAAATTTTCAAAAATACCCTAAAATCTTCAAAATCCTTTAACATTACTTCGAATTGAAATATTCATTTTAAAAGTGTCTATAGAGAATTGATCTTAAACAAGTAAATATTTAGCAGTATTGATTATTCTGGACAGTTACGTAAAGTGTTTCTTAGGACTTTTGCCATTTTTTTTTTATATCCCTGACTTTCTCTGGTCAACAAAATTCTATGATATGTCCTTGATTTCCAGGTTTCCCTGAACTGCGGGCATGCTGCTGATAATTCGAACATTATACCTATCTTCTTTTTCACAAACTATTCAAAATATTAAAGTGGTTAATTTTGCTTCGAAAAATTCTTGTATCTGACAAATTCCCAACTTTTTCATGGTCCGAATGACGCGTGATAATAAGTGAATAATAAATACAGTCTTGTAAATTTAACTACATTTACATTTTTATTATAGAGCCATAAGTTTGACCAATTTCTTATAAAATTAAGACTGATGACATTTTTTTCATGATTCACATTTCCGTATTAAGTATTAAATATTTAATAGAAGCGGTAAGATCATTGACGAAAATCGCAGACTATTCCAAATCTTTCGTACACATATTTCATAAAATGGAATTTCAGAATTAACCAAGTTAATTCTAAGCAATTATAACTCCTATGGAAAGATAATTTTTTTCAAATTTATTGAACTTTTTTTGTTTTAAAAATTTATTTTTCAAATAAAAAAAATGTATCCTGAAAGGAATGCGGTAGCCGATAGAAAATTTAATGGTTTAGAAATAATCTTGTAATTAATTCTGAAATTTTACTCAGTGAAAATTCAATTTCAATATTGAGTTATTTTTAGTTTAAATAATGACCTATTATATTTTTTTTTTACTTTCTTGAATCCTGTGCAAAGATTTATTTTGTTGGATCCAGAGACTAATCGAAAATACCGAAAAGAAATGGATCCCTATTACACGAATTGACAACTTTATTGACGAATAAATTAAAAATATCGAATTTTATGTGCCCTAGCTTTCAAGTTTCCGAAATCAAAATTTAAAGATTTACAAAATTTCAGAATTGTACAAAGAAGAAATGATTAATTACCCCAAAAATTCTTCAATTCACAAAATAAATATTTGGTGAATTAAAAAATTGTCCGATAACATTTATAATTCGGTATTTTTACTTCTCATCAATTTATGTATTGGGTATTCATTTTTTCGGTATTTTTTGGTTGGTCCCTGTATCCATTTTCTTACAAAAGTCCAAATTTCAACAGAAGTTCGTAATATATCTAAATTATTATTTAAAACTTTTTAAGAAGGAAAAATAATATCGGGATTTTGAACAATTTGGACTTTTATAGAACAATAGGAATAATTTTGGATAAGATATGAAGTCACAGTTACTAAAAATGTACATTTCAAAGACTTATACAACAACAAATCAGTTTTCTGTCATTTAAATAAACTCTTTGATTATTCTCCTAATTATATTTGTCCTAATTTTTGGAAGAAAAGTAGATTATTAAAAATATGGATTTAAAAATTTACGATTTGGCGCCACGAGAATAAGCGGCTTTCACAGCGCCTCTACAGATATGTGCCCGTAACACTGGAATGATAGCTATATATATATTATATATATATATATCATTCCAGTCAGCTATATATATTATATATATATATATGCAACGACCACACACTTGCCTGGAGCGCCAACTACCGGCATGTGGCCCTACTAATCCCTTGCCGCATCTAGGTACTAATATCTTTGGCCTGGTATAGCAGAGTCACCATTGTAAGACAGCTCACCTAATATCGGCGAGAAAATTGTAGGCATCTGCCTTTGAAGCTTGGCAACTCAGCAAAAAAAAATTTTAGCATAATACACGGAGAAAAAAATATGCCTATAATCGTAAGAAAACTAGTCATGGTTTTGTCGCTGGTTTCATTCTTGCTATCCTGGTACAAAATTCATTTATTTTAAGCAGGAATCCCTTTATTCTAAAAAAGTACAAAGCGCCATGCTTTTAAAGCCGCTATCCCTTGCGAAAATAGCTCGAACTTCGCCTTACTATATTTGTGAAGAACTCACCCTATCAGAGTATGGGTACTCTTACAAAAGAGATATTAGGCCACGTCTACTTACGAACCTAGCGGCTAACGTGTTTTCAGGTAGGCGTGGCCTAACATCGCTTTTGCAAAAGTACTCATGCCCTAAAAAGATGGGTTTTCTTATAACCGTAGCAAGGAAATGCTGGAGCTATTTCCGCAAGGCACAACTGCTCTAAGGGCATGTGACTCCAGAAATGACGGCATGCGCTTGATTCTTTTTAGGTATAGGACATTTAATGCTCAAAATGTCTAACCTGATGCCAATATTGGTAGAAATTCATACCAACTTCGTACATGAAGTTCCGTGCTGTAATATTAACCCTTAAAACGCCTATTCTTTCACACTTTTCCACGGAGCCAAACATATCGACAACGAGGAATCTACGAAACTATGTATATTCAAATACTGGAACCTTATCCCGCTCAAAGAGTCGCAAGTGGCCCCGACCCTGCAACGAGAGAGAAAGTATCTCTGTAACCGATCTCTCTCACAGGAGTGTCGAAGGCCTAAATTAGCTAATCATAGCTATACACCGGGGTGCACTCCCGAATATCACGAGTTTGCGTACTCACTTAGCAGGACAACTTCTTGATAAAAGGCGAATTGTACTAAATCGTGTCGAGTTCCGACGAGGAAAATGTTTCCACTAGAATTAAGAAATTGGTAGAGAAGGATGAAACTGTAAGAGGAGAACAGGTATGAGAATTTATTTTTTTGTAAAAAATGCAATGGTCGTACGGGCTTTCTTTTTGTCTACCGATTGTTAGTAATTATTTGAAGATTTGTCACGTGTTTTGACCCTGGGTTCTCGTCTTTCCCTAAGTGTCGCGAGTGTTTCCGGGTTCCTTGCGTGCACTGTAAATACTAGAGATCTCTTCTTTTGCGGTATCATTTTTTAGGTGTCCTGTTTTTGAATAATAGAACTTCATGCTGTTATTGTCAATGTAAAACAAATGAATCTGGGTTCCGTCCAGCGGTCTCATTTTAGCACCCTTCGAGACTGTTATTTCTTAATCTTATTTAATACCTGAAATTAGCCCTGAAATAATACTTTTTTTTACAGTGTGTTTGAGCCATGTTTGCCTTCATACGATTAGATTTTAATCCTAGTCTCTATAATCTTTATTCAATTCTTTGAACAAGATAATCTTCTTTATCCTTTTTTTTGTATAGGGTTAGGATCCTAAAATGGTGAGAGTGTGGGTGAATAACCTAGTTGTATGATAGCATTCCGACTCGTGCGCGTGAAGCACCGCTTTCTTTGTATTCCGAAAATTCAGTTTTGTTACTTTATGAGCAATATAAAATGATAGCCTAGCGAAATGTTTATTTCACCGAACCAACCCCTTTCTTCGTCTTAAGTTGGATTTAAAGGGAAATCAGAAATAGATTAAAGTAAAGGAAAATCGGTGATAGCTCTTTTCTTTGTTTTGTGAAACCGGAAGTATAGAATCAGTAAAAATCGAAAGTAATATAAAATATATTCGGGGTGTGATCTTTCAGGCCCAAATTTAACCCCGTTATATGAGGTGCTGAAAAAGCTGATACCTGTGTGGAGGTAATAGTATATTACACTACTAGGGCAGAAAGTGTGAGATTCCTGCATCGCAGCGCGCAGTTCAGGGCTCTCACACTTTCTGCCCGTGTGGTGTATACTGCTTTTCTTTATAGCCGGTCGAAAGTACGGAGAAAAATAATAAATGTATTGCATCGAAAATAAAATAATGATGCCTGCCCCCGACATTTGCGGCACGAGCGAAGCGAGTGCTGCTGGTCGGGGGGGCAGGCATCAAATAAAAATAAACCAATGTAGACAATTGAACATTTATTTTTAAACAATTTCTCAAGCTAACAAATATAAAAATTTTTAAATTTAATAAACATGTATTTTTTTAAATAACAAAACATGAAAATTTCTCAAGTTAACTGAGCATAAAAGTTTTCCAATTTAACTAACATGAACATTAATTTAAATTTAACAAATATAAATTAATTGAAATTAAATAAACATAAAATACATTCAAATTAAACAAAAGACAGTTAATAACAAACCATGGTTACTAACAAATGAATAATGTCAGTCGGGGTAATGAAACCAGTTTCACGTCTCAATACAAATCAAAAAAATTTTTGCTCCCGCTATTACAGAGGGCGTGCGTGCAGCATTACCGATGCACAAATCATTAACTTTCTGCCCTGAAATAGGCGCAAAAGTTGCGTACTTTCGACCGAGGTATAAAGAAAATGTATATTTTTTCGAATCAACAGACACAACTCTCAAAAGTGGTGTTTTTACATCTCCAACGGTGCGTGGAAATGGCTACCAACTCGTTTGCAGTCATCGTTACAAATTTTCTCCACTGTTACGTACTTACTGTTTAGCTGGTCATGTTTTAAGCGGACGTGTTCGCTGACTTCTGGTATACTATTAATTGCACGCACTAATTCATTCACAGACTCGTAGACACCTGGCCACAGCATTCTTAGCCACCATCACAAAGATAATATCTTTGGCCATCATCCAGTTAGTTTTCCCCTTTTAGACTGGAGCCACCTCCCCCCATACGATGAGTTCTTACGTCCATATCGTCAGCTATCATCAAACATCAATGTGCACATGAATAGTGCATATGCCTTGGCTTCATAATAAGCAGCTCTGTTCTTGACCTAAAATCGATTCTAGACCACACTTCTCGATTCTAATAATGATTTTAAAGCATAGGCGGCGAATTTAAATCCAACCAATAGGTGAAGAGAGCATCGGCTTCAGTTTTCGAGATATAATCGCAACCTCTTATTTATGATAGGCTTTCTGTGAAAGTTTCCGTGCATATGCTTGTCGAGTAGCTCTTGGTGAAATTTTCCAAACTCTGCTTTCTTTACTTCGGCTTTTAGACGTGAAGCATCTAGATGGAGTAATGCACTTTCCTCACTTCTGATGTTAAAATACAGGCAAAGGGTCTCGGCTGCTTACTCCACGGCTTTGTAAAGGAACGCTTCTTCGCCAATCATCTCGTGGCTCCTGGTCATCTTTAGGAAAGGATCTCTGTCCGCCTTGACGGCGTGAAATGTATAATCACGGGACTGACGAATTGATATGCAAGCTTTTATGCATATGCATGATCTTATTTGTGGTGACATCAAGGGCCTTAAGCTCGTTCTTCGTCCATTGAACCACCCCAAACGAGTAGAGTAGAACCGGGACGGCAAGCATGCTAGTCGCAGATACCTTCTTCAACCTCGACAGACTGGAAGACCAACTCTGTTGAAGAAGATGCTTGTATCTGCTTCGGAGAGACTTCTTCACTGATATTATGTCCTGAATGCGGCTTTGAGGCACGCCCAGGTATGTATAGGTCTCTCCAGTGTTGAGATGTCTAATAACATTTATATCCACAAGCTCAGGGTCCTTGGGAACGCCAATAATCTCTCCTTTCTTGTCCAAACCAAAGTCCATTCCAATCTCTCTTGTGTAGTTCTTGACGATATTTATAGGAGATTGAAGTTTGCTTTTACCAGAGGCATAGATCTTCAGGTCATCCATATAAAATACATGAGTGACCTTATGCTTGCGCTGATTAGCTGATAAAGTGCATGCTTTTGTTCATGTGCATAACTTTTCGTGACCCGATATCGAGAAATCTGAGCTCGTCCTTCGTCCGTAGAATCACTACAAATGAATAGAGTACTACCAGGACGGTAAGCATGTTCGTTACAGATAATTTCTTCCTCGCCGACAGTTCGGAGGACCAAATCAGCCGGATAAGACGTTTGTATCTGCATCGTAGAGCATTTTTAATGGATGGTACTTCCTGAATGTAGCAATGTGGCGAGCCCAGGCATGTATAGCTCTCTCCAACGCGAAGGCGTTGTATAGCACTTCTATCGACGAGATCAGGGTCTTCGGGGATGCCGTTAAGGTTTCCGCGCTTTAAATAATCTTGATCTTGAATAATCTCTTCAGTGTACTCTTTGACAATCCCTGGAGCTAGATCTAATTGCTTTATATTTATAGCATAAATCTTGAGATCATACACGTAAAATACATGAGAGGCCTTGTGGTTACGTCTTCCAGGTTTGCCGTAAAAGTACCCGTGAGAATGATGAAGTGCGGGAGATAGTGGCAATATGAGAGTCGAAAGAGGAGAGGGCTCATCATGTCGCCCTGGAAGACAGCTCTCTGAAAGGTGGCTGGTTTTTCTAAGCGGCATCAATCTCTCTATGCACCTCACGATGTGTGGATGAACTTTTAAGTTTTCCAATAGATAGATGGCAAGTCTGTGGGAAGTTGGATCGACAGCTTTGCGGTAGTCAATCCAGGCCATTGAAAGATGGCACCGGTAGGACGCTGCATCTTTGCAGACACATCCATCGATGAGCAGGTTCTCCCGGAATCCTGCGGCGTCTTTCTTTGATTCGCGTTGTTCGTACACCTGTCGCCACACTGGTCCGATTGTCCGAACAATCATAATTTAGTATAGCTGTGGAGGTCTCATACAGCGTATTCAGACAAGTTATTGGCCTATAATTCTTAGGGCCAGGGAAGTTGCTAATCTTCGGGAGGACCACTATGCATCCTTCCACCAACCACTACGGATTAGGCTCTTTCAATGTAGGCCAGATGCCAGTGGGTTGAAGGTAACTTCTTCCACCAGAAGGTCTGGATATTACCTGGTCCCGAAAATGAATACTTCTTCATGCCTCCTAATACTTTCTTCCCCTCCTGGGTGGGCAATCATCCTCACGCCTGATGAGGGCACTGCACAGCTTTTTGAAGCTATTTATGTTCCTCGAGCTTACTTTCAGTGGATTCTGGACTTCGTGGACTTTTTTCCAAAATTCCGCGCCCTCCTCTGGTTTGGGCGGGTACACAGAGTAAAATGGATTATAAACTTTGGGACAGCAATCGATAAATATTAAGTCGTAAAATCTGCAATCCGTTTTTCTCAATTTACAAAGAGTTTCAAAGGATTTCTTTAGATTTGTCGAAGGATTTCTTATTATTCAAGGATTTTACGGGATTTCAAGAATTCTAAAGTATTTCCTCGTATTTCAAGAGTTTTATAAGATTTGAAGGGATTTTGAAGAATTGCAGCAAATGCGTTGGATTTTATAGAAATCAAATGACTACCTTTGAATTCATGGGGTTTTAACGGATATTAGGAGATTTCAGAAGTTATCAAAGATTTTCTGGAATTTCAAGAGATTTTAGTATTATCTGGAAATGTTGCTAAATGACGTTTGTTTAACCTACAGAAGGGAGCTTAGAAAGTTTGCTTATACCTACACAATTACGCTGTTGTTACACAGAATTTTATCAAATTTCAATCTGTAATATTTACTCATCAAATTATCTCAGTTTCTCAAGGTAGAATAGTGTAAATAATACACTTATATAAGCAAAAGTTCTGCGCCTTTGATATCTTTTATATTTTCTTCCATAAAGAACGATGCATACCATCAATAAAAATATTATTTGTTGAGTTCAGAATTTTTTTAATAGATTTGAACACAAGTTTCACATTAATTTTTAGGGAAAGGGTGACAATATTATAGAGGTAGGCATTATCCCTGTTCACGTTGGCTTTACGGCGCGTATGCATACTTTGTGGTGCCAGAAATACCCACAACTTCAGCACATTTCGCATCAATGATTACAAAATCGAATCGTTCACCTCTAGGAAAAAGGATATCTACGGGGAATGATTCCCCACCGCTGTATGAACAATGTTACTATCCGAATGGAATATTTCATCATTTTAGTTGAAATTTAATCACTTTAGTTGTAAATTTGTTTGTTTTTTCATGGGAAATTAATTTTTTTACCTGCAAATTAAACTTTTCCATTTTTTATAGAAAATTGACCTTTTTTAGTTCAAAATTTAACTATTTGGTGGAAAAATGATCTTTTTTAGTTAAAAATTTAACTATTTTGGTACTGTGAAAAATTATATCTGGAAAAAATTGGAGATACCTGGAAAAAACCTGGAATTGTCAGGGAATTATTTTTCAAGATTTGAATAGACATCCAGTAATGTTAATAAAGGACCTCCAATATCAACCAGGTCCTTTTATTTCTCTAAAGTCGGTCAGAAAACATCCAACTTATTATTTTATATTGTATGACATGCGATAAATCCTTAAGTCTAGAAATTGATGGACCGCATAGGAATGGAAGCTGACTTTATTATCTGAAATTTTATTTTCTGTGAATTAGTATCTGTAACAAAATTACAAGCACCCCGCTATGATACGACCCGGTTGGCCTAGAACCAAAGTTTAAAAACAATACTAACTATCAAAATAATCCAGGACTCCTAAGAAATTCGCGATTTAATAATAATTATAATAGTTTTAGAAATCAGAACCCAGCTGGACAATTATTAAATGCGATTAATCAGCTGTTATGGAACACACAGCCAAAACAAACAAATAATTCTCTGCAAATACCAACGCTTCTATATAACGCGGAAGAAAATAATAACAAGTCAGAAGACAAAAAAGATAATAAAGAACAGAATAAAAATACAAAAAACTCAAATTATGAAAGGAGTAGGGATCATAAAAAAGGTGAAGTGAATCCAAGTCGACAGGTATATGTATGTGTGTATGTAGATTATCTCGGCAACCGTACAAGATATCGAAAAAAGCCCAACGTTGGGTTCGGCATTGAAAAATGAATTGAAATCATATATTGCTTTACATTGAAACAATTTTTTACAACATTTTATCTCATGATTAGCGATGTTTGGGAGCGTTTGCACAACATGAACTCTTGGGCAATTAAGAAGTCTAATTGTGATATAACTTAACTTACAGGTAATTTTGTTTGATCTTTTAAGCAAAAGGAATCATATAAATCCGAAGTATTTTGTGACATCGCTTTGCTTAAATAATTCATAAATCAAAAAGTAAAACTTCAACTGATATTTGAAACAGGAATTTTCTATTTATTTCATTTTTTATTTTTGTACAGCCATATAAGTCCGGACACTTAAGCCTGGGACACCCTGTATATATAGAAACATTTTGAAGAGTACTCTTTAGTTATACTCTAATCGAAATTTTTCACAAGCGGAAGTCCTGTAATTGAAGAAAATGAGGACAGTGATTGATATTTTGTGTTTCATCTTAGCGTTCTTACCTAATCCTATAGGTAAATATAATAATATGAACATTCTACCTTTTCTCAAGGTAGGGAATTCTTCAAATTCAACGTTACTGTGTTCATTTTGTCGCAAAAAACAAGAACTATTTGGGGGAAACTTAGAAAATTGAAGGTTAATTCAGAGACACAGACTCTCTCAAAGCTTTTAGTAGCCCTTCGGTATCATATATCGTTTCACCCTCCCTATTTATCATGCAGACTAACTCTGTACTTTTACGTTTTTCACACTGATAATCGCCAATTTCTAAAACGGTTTCATGCTTCCTTGAAAATCAATTTGCATTTCCATCTTTCGAGGGCGTTTTTACGGTCTTATGCACAGACACCCGCATATTGTATGGCTAGCTTTATCCAAAAAGTCTAAGAGGGTCCGAAAGCTAGCATTCTTGAAAAAAGGGAATTGATAATTGGATATGGATAAGAACTTTATTCTACCCTCAATCTTTCCACTTCAGTAATCAAAACTCATTAAAAAAGAGAGCTGATCTTGAGTTTAATTTAGTGAAAATGGACGTCACATAACTTCAGAGAATTCGGTAAGGTATTAGAAACCATAACTTCACGGTTTAACAAAATCCAGGCGTGAGATTACGCGGACTTTACCAGAAAGTTTAACACACTGAATCAGTAACCAATATAAATTAAGAGAAATACATGTGAGAAACACTTTTGAATGAGAAAGTGATATGATCAAACATGCCATGAGCACTTTCGAAACTGGCAAAGTGTTCTGGAGTAATCGGTTCTAATAATTTAGATTTACGACTTCGGGGAACATCTTAGACCAAATTGCCGAAATTATACAATCACAAGCCTGTAATTCATAAGTATCAAATCAGAAGACGAAATTCCCCCCAATTAAACAAAATTTTTATTCGCTGTACAGGCTTGTGGAAATCAGTTTCTCACGATGGTTGCCAGAATGAGAATGACGAAGGTATCTTGTACCAGAAGGAATAATAAGCAATTCCATAATAATCAGTTAACTCTAATTCTGGTGATTACTATCCAATCAGATGTTACGTACGAGTCACGAAGTCTCCTGTCGAGAAATGCCTTTAGTTCCAAGACTCGTGATAATTCGAAACGCACCTTGAACTTAAATCAAATTGTGACATATTTTGTCACAGTAGTTTTTAATTAAGTTCACTTGTCAAAAGATTGGTTTAAATGTCTATAAACACTTTCTGGGTGATATTTCAGTGAGAGAATAACACCAAAGGTGTTAATTACAAAGCTGTTGCTAGTAGGTGTTTGATAGTCGTAAATGCCTTTTCCTGTTTTTTAGTCCAATCCTACTTTACATCCTCTTTTAATAGCTTTTGCAGAGGTTCTATTATTTCTACAAATGTTGAAATGAATTTCCTATACCATGAAGTCATTCATATTATTCTTTGAATTTGTTTAACCATTTTGTGTCTTGGAGAATTTGAAACAGGTTCAATTTTATCCTTATCTACTTGTAAGACTTTTTCATCAACTTTATATCCTGAGTACTTTATTTCGGAACAACCAAATTTACAATTTGTACAAACCTATTGCTAAACCTGCATTCTTACTTTCATCCAAAACAATTTCCAAATATTTTAAATGTTTGCCGAAGTTTGCTGAAACGATAATTATATCATGAAGGTAACAAAATACACGCGGTTTTGATTCTGGTATTGTTATTCTGTCCATCAAGCGCTGGAATCTAGCAGGAGTATTTGTTAACCCAAATACCAGTCTCTTAAACTGATATTTTCCTTTGCCCAGGACTATAAATGCTGTTATTGGTTTAGATACCTCGTTCAACGATATCTGATGATATGCTGAACGAAGATCTATTTTCGATATGTATTTTGCTGAATAAATTTATATGATTACAATTGATAATATGCATTGATATTGGAACAAATGTATTTTTCTGGTCACTTTTGAAGTCAGCTTTATGGGAGCAGGATGCTTTTCCATTCTGCCTTAATTTTAATAAAACATACTTTTTAATTTTGAAACTCTACATGTTAAATAATTTGTAATGCTCTTGTTATTCAACACACAAAACGATTGAAATTTAATCTGAACATGGTAATTGTAACTATTCATCTTTGAACTTAACCTCTATATTTATTATTATGATATCTTTCGCTAACGAAATATAACTTATTTACAGAAAATGCAATTACTTTATATTATTGGACATATATCGTTACTAGAAAAAATCTATCTAGATTACTATCGTTTTTTATTCCCACAATATTGAATACTCCAAAAATGACCTAGGAATTTCGTAACTATTCTGTAAATTGGTATTTACATTTTCTCCATAAAAAAATTGTTCAATTTATATATTAATAGAATTTTTATTATATCTTCTTATAATTTTATAATGTTTGTTCCCCTAAGGATGGAAACAGAGGGTTTCCGAAACGTCGGGTTACTCTTTTAACTTCAATAAATATTGTCCGATAGTCCGATAGCCGAAGCCCAGATCGGGTGAATAGGTTTTTAGCTCGGGCGGCGAAGTCGAGGTTCTCTGGTTGCTGGTATAGCATGATAAGGAGATCGTCTTGCGACGAGTGGGCGTCGTTCTGGGTACAAGCGGGTTGTGGACTTCCTTTCCGTTAATTGGTTTCGGGTGCAGGTAGCACAAGAATGGGTTCTCCAGGGGCGAGATTTCGAAAATAGCACCAGGAAGTGGTTGCGGGTCAGCGTCTTTTACGCTACTGTTGGCTAGTTTGGCGTGAGACGCGGTAGTCGTATCGCGCCTTCAATTCAATAGGAAGTAATTCTTGAATGCTGCTGGCTGTACAGGCTCGTTAATTTGTAAATGTGGGGCATCCGTGGCCATTCAATAAAACTGAATCTCAGTTTGTTACCCGCACAATTTTTATCTTTATTTATACGGCATAATAGTATTGATTAATCCTTGCTCAGGTTTTCCTTACTTCTCCTCTCACTGTGTTGGGTAAGTCGGCGAATCGAGTAAGTTGACATTATCGAACCACTAAATATGAATCACGTAAATAATCAATTTTTTATGCATTTGTTCGCTTGCGGGTTTTTTTTAAGTATTTTAAACGACCTGGTGTCCTTCAGGCATTATGTAATATTAGTTTAATTAAAATTAAGTGACCCCATTTTGTGCATATCCTATAGATATACCCGAGGATGGATTTCGCCTCACGGTAACCCTTGGTTTGTTCCAAGTATTCCCTGTATTTTGTTCGGATCCAGTTTTTAATGGCCATCCCGACACTGCAACACGCTATTCTCAGTGCCGGTTCCGGTCCTACGAATTCACTCGTTGCGCCGCACTTTGCCAACTGTCCGCCTTTTCGTTCTCCTTGATCCCTGTGTGACCAGGGACCCATATAAGAACCGCTTTGTTTCTTTCTGCAAGATGGTTTAATGCCCTTTTGTATTCCCAATCCAGTTCTGATGTTATGTCTGGTTTCCCTATTGCAGTTAGTGTCGCTTGGCTGTCCGAACAGATCGTGATCTGTCTGCCAGCAGCGGTTTCCTCTATTAGTGTTTCAGCACAGCGAACGATGGCCAGGACCTTTACTTGAAAGACAGTAGCGTGTCGCCCGAGTGTGATCCCTATCCCTTTCCCTCTCTTGCTGTCATAAATTCCTGCTCCTGACCGTCCCTCTCCCCTGGAGCCATCTGTATACCAGATGTCCCCCTGGAGAAGCGGGTTACCATTGGCTTTCCACAGATCCCTGCTTGGGATGCAGACGCGGAAAGCTTTGGCGGAGTTGAAGCGTCGTGGGACCGGTACCTCTAGAGAAAAAGGTTCTCCAAGTACTTAAGGCTCTTGCTCTTGGTGGTTCGGAACACACCTTAAACTGTAGGTCCCCCTCCCACCACCAAGTAAGTGTGTGGGGTTGTATAAAGGTATAGGAAGAGATACAAGAAAAATGTAAACCCTTGGGGGACACATTAGAAGCTTCCATTCCTGTAGAATCGGCAGTGGCTCATATCACTCAGGAGTCTAGTGTATCTAGTCCCCGAAGTCCATCTATTTTCTCTTGCTAGGCGGACCATCGCGTAAGCCGCTCTAGCAGTTATTGCAAAATGTAGGGGTTCCTCACAGACCATGAATTCTACCGCCGCTGTGGGCGCAGTCCTCATTGCTCCAGTCTAACCCCTGAATGCTAGCATTTGTAATCTTCGCAGCCTGTCCTGCATTGTTTTGAATTCCGTCCGTGGCCACCAGACCACGGCCGCATGTAGGAGCCTGGGTTTTGAGACAGCAGAGTAGAGCCATGCAAGCATTTAAGGCCCTAGCCTCCACGTCGACCCAAAGGCTCTCCTGCACATCCAAAAAGTCATAACAAATTTCCTGCATTGGGACTCCAGGTGCTTTGTCCAGTTCAGCCTGCTATCTAGGATTACTCCCAGATATCTAACTGAATCTGAAAACGTTAGCTTCCCACCACAGAATACAGGAGCGTCAGCTTTCGGAACTTTATAATTTCTCGTGAAAATGACCGGTTGGTATTTCCCGGATTTACCATGAGCCCTGAGCAATTGCACCAGAGCTCTACGATGCGCAGCGCCGACCTTACAAGACCCATCAGCGTTTCCAGATGAGCCCCCCTAACTAGGATTACAAAGTCTTCCGCATATCCTTGGGTATAGTACAATTCTCTATTTAGCCTTCGAAGGAGGCCGTCCGGCAAACCACATCTCAAAGCCTCTCGACAGATGACTTCTGGAAGAGTATTTCTGAAAGCACCCTCTATATCCAAGAAAGCGTCCACAGCATACCCCTCTTGTTCCAACTGCTGCTCCAATTTAGCTACAACAGCATGAAGCGCAGTTCCTGCCGAGCAGCCTGCCTGGAAACCATGCTGTCCTATATGCGACGGAGAGGCTAAAAGCACCTCATCCCTGATGTATCTCTCGACCTCCTTCTCTAGCGTCTTCAGGATAAAACACGTTGGGCTGATTGATCGGAAATCTTTGGCAGTAGTGTAACCCTCCCTCCCAGGTTTCGGTATGAAGGCCACTCTGCCATCCTTCCATGCCGATGGTACGTGTTTAAGGGCTATACTTGCCCTAAATAATTTCGTCAGAGGAGGGGTGACTGAATCCATGCCTTTTTGTTAAAACGCTGGATAAATGCCATTCGTCCCTGGTGATTTAAAGGGGTAAAAGGACCCTGCGGCCCATTCCACCTTTTTGTAATCAGCGACCTTAGCGGCAAAACTCCAGTTGGCTCTCTCCATCCCCTGGCCCCGCTCTTCCTCCTCACGCCTACCTCTTGAGGCAAATAGGCTTGACTAAAATGAATGCAAAATTGGAAAGCGGGGATTGAATTTTACTCATTTACAGTGCCAAAATCACTTTCGAACGAAATCGTAGCTGCTCGGGTTCGCTAGATATAAGACTTTAACCTGTTGTGCGCAACATGTTTGACGGTTTTAGCAGATTCTCTTCAAAAATATTAGTTATAGCAAGAAATGTTTCAAATAAAAGTTGATTACTTTTACAAAAGCAACAATCTTTTATTCGTATAGTTTTTCATTAGAAGCCATATTTCCGCAAAAAATGGACAAATATTATTAAAATTAAAAGATTCATTAATTTATTCAAATTTAAATAAAAGTAGCCACTCTAATTAAATAAATATTGAAGGGTTATAGATTAATATATTCATTTCCAAGAACAATATTCAATAATTCTTATTTAATACAATAAAACAATGAACTCAAATATATAATTATGTTAAAGGTGCTGCGAAGAGAACTCGACCACTGCTTTTTTAAGACTGGATAAATATCTTTCATAATCTTTTTTCTTAATTTTACTGATTTTTGTCGATTTTTAGCAAAAATATGGCTTTTAGCGAAAAACTTTACGAATGAAAAATTATTGATTTTGTAAAAGTAAACAACTTTTATTTGAAACATTTCTTGCTATAACTAATATTTTTGAAGAAAATCTGCTAAAACCGTCAAACATGTTGCGCACAACAGGTTAAAGTCTTATATCTAGCGAACCCGAGCAGCTACAATTTCGTTCGAAAGTGATTTTGGCACTATAAATGAGTACAATTCAATCCCCGGTTTCCAATTTTGCATTCATTTTAGTCAAACCTATTTGCCTCAGGAGGTAGGCGTGTCCTCTTGGTCTGTTCGGATTCGCTGAAAACCCGGGAAGTGAACTTCCATCAGGTGATTCAGCTTTGTTTCTTCATCCTCGGCAAACTGACCGTTATCGAGCCTTATGAGCCCGAGACGATCTTCCGGATTTTCGCTAGGATCTTGTGGAGCTTCGCTGCTTCCGGAATGTTTTTCGATTCCTCGCAGAAGCCCCTCCAAACTTCCTGCTTATACGTCCTTATATTTTTATTGTATTTATAGATGTCCCAGTCCGAAGGCAACTTAGTTCTATTTGCCCTGTTGCACAACATTCTTGTCTTTCTGCGGAGTCTCTCCAGATGGATGTTTCACCATTCTGCTTCCTTTCTACACTTGATTGTGTTTGTAGGCCAATTGTTCTCATATGATGTTCCCATATTGTTCTCATATGCAGAAAATCCGCGGCGTGCTCCAACTCATCAATGGTACCATAGCTTGTGGGGAATTCCGCAAGCCTTCCTTCAAGTTTTTGTTTATATGAGTCCCAAAGTGTATTTCTGGGGTTTCTGATATTAGAAACCACCGGTTTTCCAAGGGTTAATCGGAACACGATTTGTTTGTGTTCCGAAAGAGACTTCTCATCGGAGACTCTTCAATCCACTACCCTGCTCCTCAATGCACCTGAACATAGAGTCAAATCGAGAACCTCACTCCTGTTTTTAGTCTGGAATGTGGGAGTATCACCCCGATTCAGAATCTCCAGCTCTGTGCCAGCTATGTGTTCAATTAAATCTCTCCTCTGTAATTGATGTTTGTGATTCTCCACACCGTGTGGTGAGAGTTCGCATCATAACCCAAAAGCAGAGGAATCTTGTTCTCTTGGCAATACCGAATTAGAGCCTCCACCTCTCTGGGAGGCGGGCGTTCCTCGGCATCGCCAGAGAAGTAAGCCGAGGCAATAAATACCTCTAGCCTTTCTCCGCTACTGCCCCTGAATCTCACCTTAATAACGGTTAGGTCTCTATAGCAGAATTTAGTCACTAAGATTGCATCCATACCCTTGATGGCTATGCATGCCCTTGGCGTTTTTTCGCGTGGCCCCTTATATATGGAGCCACATTCTGACAAGCCCAAAAATCCTTGCCTTGTGTAACCAGGGTTCTTGGATTAGGGCAATTCCTGCCTGCACCGATGACAAGGGCCTGGCTAGAACCGCCGAGGCGCCTTTGCTGTGGTGAAAATTAATCTGCATCATGGGGATTCCCGTCTCAGCCATTTAAAGGCTAATTCAGGGCCCCTAGATGGGGTTGGTAGTCCGGATCCGCAAGGGATCCAGAAGTTCGCACCGCTTGTGATAGACTGCCCCCGGGGAGCGTTCCACCACCAGCGGTGTGTTAGAAGAGGGTCCCGGAAAGGACCCCTCATGGTTTTTGTTTTTTTCTTCGTGTTTCAAACAATTGTCCCACGAGAAGCTAGGGAAATTAGGAACACCCCCTGCAGAGCCCCGCTTGCAGGGGGCGGGTCTACAAACTATGGGACTCGACCTGGTGTTCCAAAGTTCCCGTCAAGGCACCTCCTTTGAGACTCCCGCCTGTCCGCCTCTACTGAGGGGGACAGGCCGGGAAGTTCAAGGATTTGTTAATGCTGGTACCATTCAGTCCTTGACACGGCGATCACATCGCAGCTTGGGAACACGAGAAGTCGCGCCCTCCATATTCCAGGAGGCTTTGCCATTACCCCCTGGAAGGATCGCTCCTCAGTTTAAGTCCCACTATCGAGAGTCCGTCAGTTCCCCAGAGTAGCTGAGTAGCTGCACCTCTCGATGCAGCCTCTCTGGTTCACCTATCCGGATCTATGGTCCGATAAGACCCGTGAGCACTCCCACCAACTAAAAGGTCCCGTGGTCCCCAGGGAGAGATAAAAAATGCTTAAAAATATTGAAAACATTTTATCGAATATGAGAAAGAGTCATATCTTGCCAATTTTATTTAAATATTTTGTAGCATTTAGATTATTTTTTCGAAGCTCTAAGTGGGCCATTATTGTAGGTGAGTAAGAAAACATTAAATAAATATATTAAGTATATAAGCACATAAGTATTCTCCCCGAAGCGTGACAATTTAAGTAGAATTATCTCACAAGGACAAGCTTGCCACCCAGAGTTCATGAGATTACGACATACATATACGACATATCTATTTGTTGTTTATTAAAGTATTAATCAGTTGTTCCTCTAACTTTTTACAATGAATACCGCTTATAGTTTTGTCTTTAGCATGGCGGCCATATTCAATTCCATTGGTGAATATAATCATATAATATATCTATAATCTTGGATAGTTTTTAGGTTTAGTCATTACGAAGAATTTGTCCAGTTCAATGGCATTCCACCCCAAACGTTCCTTCTTCCAAATTATATTTCAATTTCTTCAACATGAGTACGAATTGAATCTGAATTTATTCCGTGGAAATCCAGAATGTCTACATGTTCTAGGAATTTGAATTTGAAATGTATTTCTATTGTCTTTTTCTAAATTAAAAAATTAATTTTTTCAGCAAAACTATATAAGATAAAAAATTATTTATCTTAAAAAGAGCTACAAATTCCCTTCAGAATATTTTTTGATAATACGTATAGTTTTTGTTTCAATCTTGATAACACTCTAAAAAAACTGGAAAATTCCGTATTTCAGAAAAACCATACCAGAAGTAAAACAAATGTAAATATGAAAAAGTACCCACCTCAAAAAGATCTAAAATTTACTTTTGACCATTGCCCAATGAACATAGCTTTTGTTTCATTAATGATAATGTTAACTAAAAAATCAAATATTCTATTTTCCGATAAAACTCACGGTTTTTCTTTTAAACATTGAAACTGCTGTTGACAAATCGAAAATCCAAATTTTCAGCCAATGCATTACGTTTTGGATGAGGCCCACTTATCTTGTTATAAAATAGTTAAATCTACACTTACGCTACTTCCTCTTTTTTCATTCTAAATTTGTTACAAAATAGAAGACAGGGATTGAGGAAAAATCAAACACGAAAGGTGAAGGCAATAAGCACCCTTTCAAAAGAAGGAAAATACTTCAGTCACGAAGTTATAATAAATTAGAGAAGGAAGTAAGGGAAAGCAATAGAGGAGTGAACAAACACAAAAATTTTATTTTTTTCTGAAGACTTCGGACAAACCATAATCTCTGGAAGTTTTTTCGCGTTTTTTTCATCAACCTCACCCAAGAATACGTGAAAATACGTTTTCTGAAATCGGACTATAAGTGCCCTTTGCATATGGACATTAAAATACTTGAAATACTATTCAAATTAATTTACTAAAGATTCATGTACTAAATTTTTAATCAGTTGATACACAACTAGTGTGAAAAAGCATCAAAGAGTTTTTAGAAGTGAATTCATAAAAAATGTTGGCAGTAAAAAATAGCGTAGTGAAGTTAGCAGGTTTGAGCGTCATAGTCCTAACATTTAAGCGTCGCACGATTTTTATAAAAATGAAAATGTAATGAATAAATAATATGTCTTGGAAAATAAATTTCATAAGAATTCCGTGGTTTGAATGCGCTAATATAAAACAAATAAAAATTTGATCGTCACTACTGCTCCAAACGTTAATGATTCATGCAAATACTACACGTGGTAATTATATGTTAATTATGTACGATTTAGAGAGCCATAAAATATAATGATATTGTACACATTCAGTGGAGTCTTTCAGATTAATTTTGTAATTATAATTACGAAACTCCTTCGTGTAAATCCACTTGATGATACGTATAAGTAAACATTTTCTTTTAACGCCCGGAAGCGGTGACTCTCATGATGCGCGAGCGAGATGAAAATTACGCCATCACTGTGAGGGGCAAATTGTTATCTGGGATCGCCAAGACCGTGTCGGGAATACTGAGAAGGTCCTTCCAAGCAGGCCTCCTACGAGGGCCATCAGAGCTTTCCACGGGGGCCTCCATTCACTCTTAGAGGGCTATTTAGGCCTAGGAAATTTTCTTGAATAAATACAAATACAATTACAAAAATTTGTTTAACGTTTTGAAGAAATTTAGGAAGGTTCCGTATGTCGCTTATTCTTGAATCTTCATGCCAGTGTCATTTCAATGGATGGCCGTGGCTTTCAGTGGGACCCTATGTCGGTTTTTAAATCTATTCTTTAGAGATTCAACTTGAAGAGCAACTTGCCTGACCCTGAAAATTACAAGCATAATCAGCAGGTGCGTATGCAAAGACGCATCATTCTACCAGTGCTACCTGTCGAAGGCCATAGACTCCTAAACAGAAGCGCTATATAGCACTTTAGTGCTAGAGAAACCTACTCATTATTGGGCGTGTCACAGAGCCGCATTCAGAACCTAACGTTTCTAAAAGATGCTCTCCGATACATATACAAAAGTCTTCTCCGACAGATTTGTTAGTATGAAGTGTCGGCGAGGAATAAAGTATCTGCAACGAACATGCTTGCCGTCTCGGTGCTACTCTATTAATTTGGCGAAAGAAAGAAAGTCCCTAAGTCGTCCGTTCCGCGACTTCACATCTCATTCCATCAAGATGTTAGCGGAATGCTGATTCACGAACATCTTCACAAGAGGATTATTCTGGGTACAGCGTATATAGTGGCAAATGGACGAGACCCGCTTGTTGAAATGTTTAGAAACCACGAAGAAGTGAGCAGCGGAGCGTTTCTGTATAAAGCCGCGGAGAAGGCTGCTGAAACACTTGATTTCGACTTCAATAACATAAGTATGTAAAATGCATCAAATTCCATCTATCTCGAGTACTAACTCCGGAAGGCCTACATGAAGCAAGCACAGGAGAAAAACGTCGACAAACAGCTTCTGGACAAGAGAATACACAGAATCTTCCACAGAAATATAAAGGATCAGTCCATGTCGCTTTAGCTGATGTTCGTTTTCCTTAAATCATCCATATTGACGTCGGGCACAGACCAAATTTTAAGCCAATACATTCCCGATAATAGCAGCAGAGCATGTCTTGAACACCTCTGGCACCTAGGACACATACTATCTGGTTTTCCAACTCAAGCGGGAACCAAAAGTGCTTTTCTACCATCTCTGTCACTTTTATGGCATTAGTCCTGATACCGCTCAGCTGAACGCTCCTAGCGAAGTAGAGTCAATTGTCGAGAATAAAAAGTGCCGAAAATATTAGAACTACATATTATCAAAAAAGGTTTCTTTCGCACACTCGAGCCTGACATAGATCTCCATGATTTCGAGAAACGAACCATGTTGGTTCTCGAATTTTCGGCACCATCAGACAATAATATCAAGATGAATGAAAGGAAGGTGATAAAAGAGAGGTATAGAGTTACCCAGAATAATACATTAAGCTTGTTCATAGCATGAAAGCATCCCTGCGTGACAGCGTAATGCCGAAACACTTGCGGAAAAAATGCAGAACGCGATCTTCCCTGGGACGCACCTGAATTTGGGGTGCAGGAGTCCTTTGCGGATGTGTGTGTGTGCGTTGATATTTCACTTGTTACTATGATTTAATATCTTCTGTTCGGCTTTAGTATTTCCCCGAAATTGGACAATGCACCACTCATGTACTATAGTTTCTTTTCCGGTGAAAACCCGGCTCAGGCAGATATTTTCCTTGTTCCTCACAAAATTATTGATTGGCAGTAATCGTTGAAATCAAAATTAGATTGAATAAGGTTCAATTTTGAACACCCAATCATACGATTGAAAAAAAATACTAATCCTGTATTTCTTTTTGCAGAATTAAGTTCGCAGACTAACTATATTCCTAGAACTTCTCGTCGCATATCTTCACATGCTTCTGACAGGCAACATTCTCCTGACCTGTTCTTCTTTCCTGAGGAGCCTCCTGTTCGTGCCAGGTCTATTTCTCCTCCTCGCTGGACTCCTTTTTCAAAAGTGCTAGGATATGGAATGGGACAACTTGGACATCTTCGGCTTATTCCCCGCACGAATGAGAACCGGCGTTTTGAGTTTCGACGATGCATTTTTGCTGCTGGTAAACCAATTAAATTGCGAGAAGGACATAATCGCTTTGGACCCGTGCCAACCGGAGAACAGATTGTGTTATCAACATCCAGTGGTGATGCTTTTGCCTTATTGGATCATAGTGGGTTTCTTCGTGGGATATATATTAGCAATGGAAATAAAGTGAGAGTAAAAGTGAACGTGAGTAGCGGTAAAGTTACAAATATGGCTCCAAACGAAATTAAGGAATGTCCAGTGGGTGAGCACCGCCCGATCTTCCCAAAAAATTTTCATACAGTTGTGATACACTACGATTCTCTAGAGACTTTATACCGTCAACTGAATTAAAATAAACACTAAAGTAAAATATAATATTGTTTCTGATCCGAAATCAGACAAAAATGTTACAAGTAAAAGGTGTTGCTTTGCATTCCCTTACAAAACAATTTTACAAGCAAAAGGCGCGACATCTTGGTAGAAGCCAATTCATAGCGTTCCCGTTGAATCGTATTCATTTCTATTTTATTGTCGGTAGTTATGAATTATCAGTCGATCGTATTATAGTTTAGAAGGTATCTTAAGGACATGTAACAGTATGTCACGTTACCAAATACATTTTATTCTATTCGGCGGTATTATAATTACAAAAATGAATATATTGTGCTGAAATTTTTGGAAATGATTTAATATATATATGAGGGAACGTCTTTCTGGCCTACTTGAATTCTTATTTTGTTTAAATAGTGCAGTTTTACTCATTTCAAAAATACAATGTAAATGAGAACACAGCTTATTGCTATTGCTATATTGCTATTGCATTATTCAAACAAAATAAAAACCTAAATGAGCAAGGCAGAAGAAATTCTTTATCTTTGTGCACAGATGCAAATTTTGTAGATTTACCAGCATAGCTTACTGATTGCCAGTGATAATTTCATTCCCTGCCGAAAACAGCGTAATTTTTGCTGATTCAAATTCAGACAGTCAGAAAATTATTGTAGAATTAATTATAGGAATCCTTCTCCAATGAATTTTCTCCATATACAATTGTAAATAAATATATTAACAATATTTCTGCACGAAAAAGGTGTTTCATTCCATTCATAAACATTTTAGAAGTTGGAAGTAGAGCTTTTGATTGTTTTAAATTCTTTTTTTTTGTTCGTTTCGAACAAAGAGTATTTTTCGTTTTAATTTTTGGTGGCGCCGAAGGGGACCGTTGATTTATATACAGTAGGATGGGCCGAATTACACGGAAGTTTCCGAATCGAATCGTAATAGCGCGGAAAAGTTGCTACTCGTCGCCCTGATCGCAATCTATTTTTGTCCAAATTGGACCATATCTTTCGGTCGCACATTGCGTTTCTAAAAACCGTCAAAAATTGAACACGTCTTGGGATTTTTTTCTGAGTTGGTTATAGTGATCGAATTTCGTTCAAAATCTGTATGTGACCTCTTCTAAATATCCTTTGACTAAAAAAAAAACATTCTCATCCCCGTCTCCTGTACGGGTGGGGGGAGGGGCAAATATAGTACAAAAAGAGCCATTTTACGGTCGTTATTTTTCTCGTGTGAACTGTGCTGGTGCGGTTGGCTAAGGCGTTAGAAGCGTTGAAATATATCATATTTCGAACAGTCTTACGCAAACGTACATCAGCCGTAATATGATGGGAGGGGAGTCCGATTAAAAAAAAAAAAAAGATTCATTGCGATCAGGGTGACAAGTAGCAACTTTTCAGCGCTATGACGATTCGATTCGGAAACTTTCGTGTAATTCGCCCACCCTAACCTACATGCCTCCTGCCACCGCCACCCATCTGAAAAACAATTGGTCACTAACTCCCTTTATACGGAGCTGTCTCCACAACAGATAAAGATAACTTACAAAAGGAATTAGAAAATGTTGAACAAGTCCTAATACGAAACTATTACAGCCGGTAGTATATAAAATCCCTTTTTCTTGTGGAAAAGTCTATATTGGAGAAAGCGGGAGAGAGGTGAGTCAACGTGTAGAGGAAAATGGGCGTAAAGTCAGGCTAAACATTCCACGCAATCAGCACTAGCTGAGCATCATATCGAAACAGGACATAGCATTTTATTTGACAAAGAGCCGTCATCGCATAAACGTACAATATTTTTCCAAAAAAACATGGAAGAAGTGAACTCCAATATTCAAGAAACGTCGGCTTTATAATAGAAATTTGAACTTGTTTTGCAGAAGTTGGAAAACTGAATGAGTCAATACGGAAGCATATTGATTTCTGGTTTCTTCTCTTGAAAAAGACGATTTGCACGATGGCGTCACCTACTATTCTTTTTGAAATGCTTAACATTTTTCCACAAATGCCATTTTATATTCTTAATAATCTTAATATAAATATGTATTTTTTATCTTTTGTCTTTGTAGCCTTTGTACAGCCTGCTCAGCTCGAAAATAAGTTCTTGATATTTTGCCCGTTTTTCTTCCTCCTTTGCCTTGATATTACCATCGGCTGGTGCCGAAAATTCAATCAGGCAAATGATCTTGGTCTTCAGACTTCAAGGACCGTATCAGGCTTTGCAGCACTGATACATTGAGTGGTGCAGAATGAGAAATTCCAGTAGATCTTACACTGATCATTCTCCACAACGGAATCGAGTCCCCCTGGGCGCATGGTAAGACGGGCAATAGATCAACAACATAGAAGTGCCTAAGATGGTAATATAACACATTTAAAGCTGCATTGTGTCTCTCTGTGTACACGTGGGGTGCATATTTTGAGCATCCACTGAGAACATATATCCAAGTGTTTCTGGCTCTTGCTTGCACGCTAGGCGTTAAACCAAGGTGTCTATCACGCCGTCTTGTCAGGCAAAAAGGAATCCCTCAGTCTCTCTATTATCGAATCAAAGTTCACTTTTGACATTCTTAAAATTCACAATTAGATTAGTTGGCTTAAATGCATCTCAGGGTACCACGGTACCTGACTAGGCCTAGCGACCCTTTTCTATTGTGCGATGCTCCGCCTCGAGGGAGCTCGAACTCGAAGCTGGACGAAGCGCTGTGGTGCTCAACCGTAGGCTTCTGTGTATGTACGCGCGAGGGTACCTTTAAAATTTGAATGGCTCTGTTCCCACCTATATTTCCACCAGAGGCTACTGACTGTGTACGTTGCGGTGGTAATGCAAAGTACGTAACGTTATGGTTGGCTAACTGTAATTGCAAAGTAACGTACGTTAGATAAAAAAATGAATAATCAAATGAATAATTAAATAAATAATTAAATGATGAATAATTAAATAGATAAATAATTAATTAAATAAATCAATAAATAAATAACTAATTGAATGAATAAATGAATAAACGAATAATTAAATAAATAATTAAATAATGAATTGAATGAATAAATAAATGATGGTAACTTTAAAATTTAGATGGCTCTGTTCCACACCACCATGGAAGTCGAGACTGAGGCGCGGTTTTTTTTTACGTGGTGATCCCCAGTAGGTCTAGACCATTTTGCATTTAACAGTTGTTTTTTTTTTTGTTTTTTTTTTATCATTTTATTTTATTTTTTTATTTTTATTTTTATTAATCAAGTCATTCATCATGCAAAATTCACCTTATATGCAACATTCAATGTGGGTAAAAATTGAAAAGTGCTTTAGTAAAACCTATAAAAAGTTCTTCAACTGAACCATGCATGCTCCTCCAAATATACTCTATTAAATAATCGTCAGTTCTAGAAACTGTCATTCTACTAATCCGCCTTCGCATATCACGCTTTACTTTGGACCATTGAGATCCTATCCCTTGCATGTGGATATTGCGATCTGACGGATTTATAAAATTTTTTGAATGGTTTACTGTTGAATGTATATAATGTATACGATCTATTCCACAATACCCTTTCCAACAGTCCGTTATAACATGCGTGCTAGGTAAAACATTTTCTTTTATTATGGCATGCAACGTGTTAGCGTCTCGATTGCTCACTACTGTAAAAAAACATTTTTTTGATTCCCTGTCGTATAATGTAATATAATGTCATATTTAAATTTGTGATAAGACTCATAATTAAACCGAAAGTGTAATACTCACAAGAGCACTTCCTTTTTATACGATTTGCTGCTACTTCCTA
>CAKNXH010000180.1:205529-243317 GCA_932178445.1 Andricus quercusramuli
ACTGTTCTCCGTGTGTTTTTCTTCAGTGGCGAAACTATGTTGGGAAGTATTTAGTTAATTTCTTAGTTAATCATCGCTACCATCGTTCTCAGAATCAGAAGCCTCAGAATCGGATGATTGGTCGTCTAAATATTCACCAAAAGCTGACTTTACTTGTGACCCTCCTTGAGCAGTTTCCAACAGTTGTAAGATTCCCACCATCTCTCGACTTATTATGGGTTGCCCATAAATTTCTTCGTGGATATCCTTGCCGTGTCCCATAAAATTTGCTAGGTGTGCCACCTTTTCCCCATTGAGGTTCAATAGTATGTCCAGCTGAGCAACATGTTTCCTTAGTTTTGTTCCTCGCAAGCTCGAGGGTACCTCCACACTACATTTTTTCAATAATCTGCGCAGCAAATTACAGGCTCCCAGGTGCTTGGGTACTCCAAGTCGCGAACTTGGAAAGCCAAAGACGAACTGGTTCAAACCTGCAATATGCAGCTTAGGCCTGCATGTGTAGCTATCTCCTTCGAGGCTGGCGAGAGAGTTGAAAATAAGTCTTTGTTTATTTTCTCGTCAAGGTTTTGATGCACTTCAAAGTCACTTATCTCAATTCTTTCCATCTCACCAGTTTGGCGACGATTAAAAAGTTGTACTGATGTTAGTGTGGCTCTGCTAAATCAATCCAGTGTTGGAAAGTAAATTCCCTTTCCAAATTCACCAGAGCACCTTTCATTTGATAAAAAAAAGTACAACAGTTTAATGTCGCTAAGGGTAGGAAAAGAAACTGTTTTTCTCCTCTTGACTTTGTGTTGCATTTCCAGTGCCGGCTTATTGATGGAAACTCCAAATACTCTTTTAGGATTTTAAGGAAGTCCTCCGTATTCTTCTGCTTGACTGGGACGTGGGCTTTAATCAAGTGACTTCGAAGGATGAGTCCGATGCACTTGTTTAATGTCCTGAGTCACATTGCAACAGCAGTTGCTTTAAAAGTGCCAAGCCGCTCATTGCAGCCAGTCACTTTTCTTACACCTGTATTGCAAGTGTCATAATATTCAGCATCGAACAATACGGCCAATTAAGTGATACTGGAATCAATTTCTTTTGTCGCTAACACAAGCGACCAGTCAACTCAATGCGCGTTCTGATCATCTCACATTTGTGTGGCAAAATGTACTTTACGCACATTTTATTGCCATACGCAATCACGAGCCAATCAAATCTGTTGCCACGGACAACATCGTCTAACTTTAGAACAGAAAAGATAGTTTCCCGTAATTCGTTGACGCTGTTTCATCTATGTACAGGGTCCGACACTCGAAGTGTAACCAATTAAAAGGGCCATAAATTCAGTTTGAAAAATTAATTTTACTTAATTCAAAGTACAAAATGTGTAAAAATAATACAAAATTCAGAATCGATTCACTTTTGCTCGATATGACCACCTTTTGCCTTGACTATGTAGACTTGAGAGAGCGAAGGAGTTGCTTCGCTTGGCCGAAAGCGGTCAATTTCCGAACATTGTGTTTTCTGACGAGAAAATTTTTCCCATTAAGCAATTCGTAAACTCTTAAAACGATAGGGTTTACTTGACTGACCGTTTATACGAGAATTTGAGTCATCGATTGGCCACCAGGAGGCAGCACCCGCTACAGATAATGGTTTGGGCCGCTGTAACAGCAGATGGGCGCTCTCCAATCGTTTTCATCGAGCCTGGCGTCAAGATAAATGCGAAATATTATCAGGAAAGTATTCTGGAGGTTGCTTTGAAGCCGTGGGCAGACAAACATTTCGGTGGCAGACCATAGACGTTTCAACAGGACTCGGCACCGTCTCAGGAAGCTCGAGTGAACCAAGAATGGCTGAAAAACAACGTTCCGAACTTCAAAACGTCCACACAATGGCTCTCGAATTCACCAGACGCGAATCCAATGGATTATTCTCTTTGGGCCATTTTGGAGAGCAAGGTCCGAACTAAAAAATACACCAGTCTCGAGGCGCTGAAAAAATTTATTGTCCGCGAGTGGGCCAAAATACCTACAAGTCACATTCGGCAGCTTGCGATTCGTTTTTTGACCGTCTCAAGGATATAGTCAAGGCAAAAGGTGGTCATATCGAGCAAAAGCGAATTGATTCTGAATTTTGTATTATTTTTACACATTTTGTACTTTGAATTGAGTAAAAGTAATTTTCCAAACTGAATTTATGGCCTCTTTAATTGGTTACACTTCGAGTGCCGGACTCTGTATATAATTAACAATAATTACATACTGGAAATTTTCTTTGAACTTATCATCCTCCCATAACCTCACTATGTCCGTGACAAAGTTTTCCATACGAGGAACTCGCTGCAACTGTCCTCGCAAATTTCTATGACGTCGATGCAAAAGAATTTGAGCAGGTGCTATTTCATCATCGTCACTGTCACTACTGTCACTGGTATCGAACGAAATAACTAAATCATTCGCAGCATTGACGGCTCCACCTTCCATTTCCGCCGTTTTTGAACAATTCTGAATTTAAATATGACTGGTGGCGCCTCTATAACCTTGTGCACTCGCCCCACAGTTGGCAGCACTAAAATGACACTGTCGGCGAATTTCCTAACACATAAAAGATCTACTGCCAGCACTAGTACTGCCAGTGAATTCTAGAACACAGCCTAAGTGCAAGCTGGCGCAGAGAATCTGCGCGTTGGGCCGAGCCAGCCACCCCTGGTTACCGAACCTGGCAGTTGTCCTTTTCCTTCGCTTGTCCTCTCACTCTGTAGTTCTACGCTCGTACTCGTGTGGCTCTCCGACTCCTATGAGAGGGAGAACGGGGATGCCACTCTAAAATTCATTCGTGATTCTAAGCTTGACCAACACGCCTCGCCGGTCGGAAAAATTGATAAAGAACGTGGAAAAATACATTCACGGAGAATTTGTCAAAACCATGAATGGAATAAGAAGACGGTCCAGAGGAGGGCGTGTACTGCCAGGTAGGTCATTCATCATTTCTCGCTTGTAAATCTACGTAATTTACTGATCAACGTCGTGTGTAGAATTGGTAGACACACGCTGTTGAAATTTGTCAAATGCTGAACTCGGTTAAGGTCAAATCGGTTTCATTTAGAAAAGAAATGTTGATTACCGTTAACTGAATTTTGTGTGGGGCGGAGGCCCACTCGTGATAAAAAACGCTAAGTGGTCCAGATGTGTAAAACTTAAATGTCGGCTATTATGTCACTCTAGATTTGGAGTAGGGCAAAGGCCCACTCATTATAAAATGGTGAATTTGGTGTAGTATGAAGAACTTGAATTTATTATCTAATAATATCAGTGACTATTATTAAAATGCTGCCTTCTATCTGACTTCACTTCTTACTGTGTCCCCCCTTACACCGCCACTCTGCTGAAGCTATAGGGCAAAGACACCATTTTCTCATCCTGAGATATTAAGATAATTGTAAAGTATTTATTTTGGTAGTTTTGATATAGGAAAACTACCTGGCGCCCTTTACGCATTTCTTGGACTCATTTTGAGTCCAAGTTTTAGAGAGATCAATAAGAATTTCGATAATCAGTAAAAACCAGGTTATAGTGCATGTGTATACATATATAATTATTCAATTTGGGTATGAATTGGGTCCCTTTGACCACTAAAATAAATAAATTATAATAATATAATAATGAAAAAATTATATAGAAAAAATGTAATTCTTTTTTTTCAATTAAAAATTAAATGATCATAAGTGTATGGGAAAGTATTTATATGAAATTACACTGTTCCAGACACAACTCTATGAACACGCAGAGGGAATACTTTTCTTCCGAAAGGCAATGGCACCTGGCAAATTAATTGCGGCAACTGCGGAGAGGAGACAGATCCTCCTTTATTTCCAGAGAATAAATCAAAGACGCACATCCATCTCTTAATTCTCGATCATTTTCCTGTCCCTGAAAGATGCTACACTTGTAGGCAAGAAGTTTTGGAAATACAAGATCCATCAAGTTAGAATTCTGTAAAGAAACCGTCTGAACGAATAGGGATTGAAATCAGTTGTCCCTTACAGTGCGCTGGGTGAATATAGATTTGGAAAGTAAAATTAGGTGCGACGCTAGGGACGAATGGCTGGTCCAGACCCATCCTGTCCGAGAGGATGAGCCTCCCATCCAAACCCTTCTCTACGTAGAACATTACGAGACATGTGACGACAGCATTGCCAACAGATTGAAATTTACTGTTGCGATTTCGTGATGATCCGGCGATTTTCAACATGAGCGTTGGCGAGTTCCTGGCGATCCAACTATTTTTAACCATGTTCACCAGAAGATAGATTTTTATGTGCGAATGTGCCGTCGACGTCAGCCATTCTTGTTAAACACAGTCAAAAGATCTACAAGCACCCATCAAATGTTTGATATATGGTTAATATTGCAGATATTGTGGACACATATATTGGCAGTTTCTGATGGCCCTGTGTTATGATACACTACCGTCGGAAATTGTGCGCACGACTCGCGTGAGCGCTATTAAAAATCACTGCTGACTTCGAACGACGATATTTCGGCGAAAAAAAGATATAGGGCATTTTTTAAAAGACAGTTGGAAAGCTGATGAAAATCCACGTCTATCGGTACCCCACAAATATTTTTTTGACCTTCTGAAAATAGTACAGCACTTGAGAAGTTCAAAAAAAAAAAAAATCAAGATTTTCTCAAATTTTCTACCTCAAATTCAACTTTTTGCACGACCTAGGAAAATTTTTTCAAAAACCTGAAAATTATGCGACATGGAGCCTGAAATATTATCTTTAATTTAAGCCAAGAAAACTTAAAAAATCTTCATGGGTGCCCGCGATATGATTAAAAATGTTCAATCGTATCTGAGCTCAATTTTAATCGAGGATCACGGTTCTCGGGCAGTCCGCTGCTCGTTTCCTTCGTTGAGGCAGGACCGAAAAATTTCATGAGCTTTCCAACTGTTTTTAAAAAAATGCCCTATCCCATTTTTTCGCCGAAATATCGTCGTTCGAAGTCAGCGGTGATTTTTAATAGCGCTCACGCGAGTCGTGCGCACAATTTCCGACGGTAGTGTACATTTACCTTACTCCAAACAAATCACATCGTTTCGCCGACGAGGATATTAACCATCCTGAATATGAGGATATATGTGACATCGATTCCTCGGAAGCTGAGCAGTTTCGAATTCATAACATGGAAATCTCCAGCGATGAGGAAAGTGAAGTGAATTCCCAAAAGCTTAAAGATGGTTGTCCAGACCTTGATAAAAGTGAAAATGTTAATTCCTTCCTGAATTTATTTTTTTCCCTCCATGAACTTTGCACTGAAACGCTTTGCACGCTGAAAACACCAGTTCCCGTTAGATCACTGAAGTTAAGCAGTGTTGGGCGCGGTTAGTACTTGGATGGGTGACCGTTCGGGGAATACTGCGTGTTGTTGACCCGTCGTGGGAGTGGTGGACCCACACTGGTAGTATTTATCCACCTAGAAAAACTACCCGAATCGGGTAGTGAGGCAATGAACTTTCGAGTTCGAAATGCTAATCAATTTTTTTTTTTATGTACTTTGCATGATTTGCCTACCATTTCGGCATTTTCAAAGAAAACTATAAGGGTGGCGTCCCATGGCAGCGTCAAGGGTGGCGCAAAACGCCAAACGTCAAATCACTAGATATTTAAACCAATGATATTCTCCTAGTAATCCACAGAAACACAGTCATTGGCTGTAACGTCTGGTGCTTTACGGTTCTGCGTTTTGCGCCAAGTTTGACGCTGTCATGGGACGCCACCTTAATTTTTATACAAGTCGAGTCGAACAAGGTGAGAAAGAGGACCACTAATCTGACAGCCTCTCCCTTCCTCTCCAAGAACCTCGAGCTCCAGTAGACATTTTCCCAAAGACCGTTATCCTTTTTAATTTTACAATTTAGTATGGTGAACAGTAAGGACCACACGACCTGAACGTGAAGCAACGAATGACAGGGGCGGCTGCTTCCGTCTTGCCGGAAGAGAATCGGAACGCCGCCCTCCACATGGTTCTTGGGAGGGAGTGAGAGACCCTCAGTCAGTGCTTTGTCGTGCCACCAGATGTCACCGCGTTTACCGATTTACGCTTCAGAGACCGATATTTTTCGCTATGTGGAGGTGCTAGCGGAACGCAACTTTGATAGTGTAATTATCTCTAAACCGACATTAATTATCCCATTCTCTGTAATTATTCAGAGGAAACTATAAATATTTTGTATCGTTTGATTTAGTTTTACCTCTATTTTAAGAAATACGTATTATTTTGGAAAAAGAAGGAAACTTACTTGCTTTTCTTTGGGCTCCGTTAAGCTCAGAGTCGAGGTCTTTTTATTTTTAAATGCCACTTCTTCTTTCCACATCACTAGTTTTCTTAGAATTAGATGAATTTGAGAGGACCCTTTCTTTCAAGGGTCATGAATTCTCGTAAAAATCTCATCAAAACAAACCACTCGGCGCAGTGACTACTTATGAATTGGAAAACTGACATGTAGCCATGGCTTGAATCTCGCATTGTGAGCGCGCACCGCCCACTTACTCGCGGGAAATTTTGAAATCGATGTTTCGATTAGCTTTGAAGATATCTATTACTTATCAGAATGTGAGGCTTGAGACTTTTCTTCTGTCTGTTAGTGAATTGATTCTTAACTAAAAAGTAATCTTTGTACGTTCCAATCGAACCATCAATAGAAATACAATCCTTGCAATATGTCATTAATGTCATTCTTTGAACTGATGTCATGATGATAAGGACAAAATCTTCTTCTTTAAATTGTGAAAAGTCTTGCAAAAAAGTGCCTTGTGGTTTGTAAAATGATGCGCATGAATCATTAATTTCTTTGACCCATGCATCAACACTCATTGCATCATTCGTATGCCTCTGCACTGTTGAATTTAAATTGAAACGTGCTTCAATATTAAATAGGTTATTTTTAGCTAGCAAATCCAATCTTTCTTGAGACGGACTTGTTCCTAGTGCACGTATATCATCAATAATCGCATCAAATGGAATTTTTATAGCAATTTTAGTTGCTAACATTTGACGCTCTTCACTTGATAAAAATATATGACACAAACCTATTGCATAGCCGACATGAGTTTTTACATAGGTAACATTGTGACTGCCATCGTTTTAATGAAAAGAAACTTGTATCCCAGCAGGACAATAACCGTTAATTTTCTTTCTTACTATTCAATTACAAGTAAAATATATTCTATGGGGAAAATATTTTGTGTAGCAAAAATATATAAATAATTAATTCTGTGTAAGATATATTCTGTTCAGAAAATAATTTGTGCAGGAGCTTTACTTTCCAGATGCTGGAAATTTGTTAAGAAACCTTATTAAGTTCTCATTGAACAACGGACATGCATTTTTTTATTGTTATTCAAACACGTACCGTCGAGAGCTGTCCATTTTCTTCGCTTTGACTATTGCTAGTTAGGTGATCATTTGACTTATTACGAAGAGTCTTAGGTTATTGTCCCAAAATGATTGAATAATACTTAGATGATATCATAGAACTTATCTGCATTTTTCAAAGCAAGGGCATGTCGTTTGTCAGTAATTTCTTCTCCAGCACTATGAATCTTTGTTGTTTTCACTTTAAAATATTATAACTTTAATTCCGTTTGTTTTTTTATTGATTTCCAATCATTTAAGGGAAATTTTCTTACACATTTCAATGGAACAATCTCTTGTACATTAGCATTCTCTGCTTGTTTTCGCGCAATCATTTCCTCGAGATTTACTTCCGGATTCATAGTTCAGAAGGATCCGGTCCGACTCAGAACAGCTATACTCGAAAATGAAGAATGGGAAAGAGAAGCGCAAACTCTGAGGAAGTACATCCGCTAGGCTAGGCGGCTACAGGGCCTTTTTCTACAGCCTTAATGGCATCTTTGACCAATTCGTTTTTATTGGCTCAAAAATGATTGTACCGAAATTTGGTTAAAAATAGCCATGCTTTTACGATACATGTACACACTTTCTTTGTTCAAATACATAATAATAAAGTCTGCCTCTTCACGGGCGCATTCTCATCGCGCGCTGTTCGCCCCGCTCGCGAGTTTGAGCGCTCCTAGGCTCGATTATTGTCAATTCTCTTTTGTTGGAGCTCCTTCGGCTTTAACGAACACATTCTCATTACGTGTCTTATTGTATCCTGTGATTAGAAATGATAGATTATAACTGCATAACATTTTTATTCAATAATAAAACAACCAGCTAAAAGATCATATCCAATATCCAATCATTATTGTCAAAATCATATAATAAACAAACCTGATATTATTAAGATGATCCGTGAAGATTAGATTCATAACGAACAACGCAATAGACCAAGATGAGCTGTACGCATCAACTTTCGCACAACAAAGGGGCACACGATAATTAATAAGACATACATTAATCAACAAGGTAAGCAGAAAAGCTAGCTGCATTTTCAATTCCATACGTTTACAAAATGCTGGTACCTATAGCACGTACACGGCGCAGTAAACGAAAGTGAGCGATGCATATTAATTCGCGCATAATCAACAAAAGAAATGTGCACACAATAATTAAAGCCTCTGACAAATGACACACGCAAACTTTATGCCTTTCTTCGCATTAGAATATCTCAGCCTTTGACATCTAGGAAGGGATATTTTGGTAACTGTGCCATTTTCCATATTTGGGTACATAACGATTCCTAATCACTGATTGGTTATCTTTCTCATTACCCTTTTGGACTAAGGAAGGGATATAATGCATTATAGCTATTACGACACTTTCCGTATATGAGCATACATACAATTCTCAATGCCCATTGGATAATTAGGCTCTTACCAATTTTTTACATAATTGATCATCAACGCTGATTGGAACCAACATAAATCCCTACATTTGGTATCACTCACCCCTACGGGAATCTTGGGAGGGATATTGTGTATAAATACAGCATATTTGGAAGCACAAGATAAGTTCAAAAAGATTGGAGCAATAAATCAGTACGACAAAGAACCATCGAAACCATATACTCTGGTCCAAAATACTCGGCCCGTCAACTAAGTACCAAAGGCCACAAAGGGACAACGGATGCCAGATTCATTGACCTGGTCACCTCAGCCTGCATTCTTCACTACTTACCTATAGAATCCGTCGATTGAAAGATGAGCCACTTTCGCTTCAACTAACGAGAGAGCGGATACACATCGAAGACTTAAATAAATATGTAAGCAAGTAATTATTTTACACCTCTTTACTCTATCATACACTATTTTGATTAACTACTCATCCCTATTTTAGGTGGACTAAAACCAAACAAGAAATTTCAATCCTGAGTATGATGAAGAAAGAGTAATAATATGTAATAATAGTAATAATAGTAATCACAACATTTTTTTATCTTTTAACTTAACTTTTTCTTATTTTTATTTCAATCCTTTTGTAATAAGCCTGTAGGATATTTCTGTGACTTTGACAACAGCGCCATCTGACACCCGAAGTATTGGGTATCTCGAAGTTATACGGACAAAGTTTATGAACAAAAGCGGTGAATATCAATATATTTCAATAAAATGTTAATCTTCGGTTTAAAATTAATTCTTTACTATAAGCTTTTTCGTTCATATTGAATTGCAATTCAAATTTCTTCCCAATAGTTCATTGCCTCACTACCCGATTCGGGTAGTGTTTCTAGGTGGATAAATACTACCAGTGTGGGTCCACCACACCCACGACGGGTCAACAACACGCAGTATTCCCCGAACGGTCACCCATCGAAGTACTAACCGCGCCCAACACTGCTTAACTTCAGTGATCTAACGGGAACTGGTGTTTTCAGCGTGGTATCGCCGATGACCTGTACAAATAATTTATAATTAATATATAATTAATTTTTGCGAATCTGTTTCGAATTTTGCAATAAGATATGTACAAAATGCAATCAAAATACGAATGTTCAGCTATTTATTGCTATAATGTAATAATTATATATATATATATATATATATATATATATATATATATATATATAATTTCAACTTTTGAAACCTATTTTTTCATAATTCAAGTCCGAAACTATCTAACAAGAGAAAAAAGCACATCATAAACTTTTGACCCCCTATACAGGGTAATTTTTATCACTTTCATTTTGTTCACTTGAGAAAAAACTGGAAAAGGAGTCGGGAGACTTTCCCATCTTCGTATTTCTCTATACATTTTAGGCAGATCATGCGTCGAATTTGCAGCGTCATATTCAAAGAAGCCACGTGAGAGAGTATGAAGAATTCTGCGACAAAAACCAAAATAAGAGGGAAAAAACAAAGGCTGCCAAATTATCAAAGCGGCATGAAGATTACGCGGTCAACAATGTACAGTTGATAGCCCACAAACTAGAAATGGCTTGTGCTGAGCTTGTCACAATAAATGGAAAACCACTGGAATTAATCAATGCCGGTGGTTTCCGCAAAATTGTTGACCCGATTCTCCGTATGCTACCGCGAGACGATAAATTGACAATCAGCGCTGAAAATACTACGAAATCAGTCATCCAGGAGGCGAAAGAAATACGGGAACGTATGAAAAAAGAAATGCAGGTAAGAAATTCAATTAGGGCAGTAGTTTTTTTGTTGTTGACCAATTGTTCGTCACATATATTCACGTCACAGTGGAATGATAAACGTACCGGGAAACGGAGAGGTTTTAGGCGGGTGGTTGAAGGGTATTCAATCAGTATTTCTAATAAGGACACTAAATGAATGGCTGGAGCGCCATACAAGTGTATCGCTTTTAGAAGTAATAAAGAATACATTGACGTCATATGCCATTAATATCGACCAAATTTATACCTTTACTTCGGACAATGCGTCGAACATGATCAAACTATGTCGAATTTTAAGGGAAGCTGACGATTGCATGGGACCAATTTCTGGGCCTGACGTACTGCTATTCGAACGACTTCAAGAAGCGTGGGCAGCAATGAATGTAAACAACTTCAAGTCTGGCATGAGTGATCCTGAATATGTATCTAATTACAGAAAGCACATCCCAGAGGAGACTACAAAGAACTTTTAGAATTGATAATTACATTCCTTGGAGAAAAAGCTTCTGGAAATTTTCGATTCAAAGCTCCTGGCGCAGTTCATCATGCTAGATGGATGGGCAAAGCAATCTACGTCATAAAAATCTTTTTACTTCGCGGAGAGTTTATTCTTACTCACAGTGAATTAAATGGAGTTCGAGTAGTTTCTATGTTCGTTGTGCTTTTATACCAAAGATCCTGGTTTACAGCACACAAACTAGAAGCAGCTCCAAACAACGATCTTATGTTTCTACAAAACCTCGTTCATTGTCCCGCTTCGGACGATAAAGTTTGCAATGTTGCGCTTAAAAAGTCTTTCTTCAGATTTCTTAAGTTTCGATCCCGAAACATGGGAAACGAGGGAAGATTACAAAGTTCCTTCTTGTGTAATACGCAGGTTGCCAGTCACAAATGATAACGTGGAACGCGAAGTATCTTTAATATCAGAGTACAATCAACGTCTTACTCAGAATGAAGAACAACTGCAGTATTTATTGCGAAACGTAAATGCACATCGAAGTAATGTACCAGGCTGTGACAAAAGTTCACTTAAAAAATACGTCGAAGATTATTTGTTTCGACCGTAAAGGCATTACTTATTAGCTATACTACAGTCGACTATAACAAAAAATTGTTATCTGTACCCGGAACAACAATATGTATTCTTCGTCGATTATATAGGCCTTCAAGAACAAAATTGTAAAATATAGTTGTTGGAGGAGTGTGTTTGGCCTTAGGGTTCACAAGATTGAAATACCTAGAGTAATAATTAACCAATACTTAATAAATTTTGGCACACAATGGTGGCCTGTGTTATTAAATTCATAAAAAATTATCATAACTGCAAATAATTAGGATTTATCCATGTTTTATATCACAGTCGGAAATTATCCTATCGAAAAAATGGTGTAACGATATGTCTAATATTGTGAATCGCAATTTCCGGATGAGTAACTTTAATTCACAATATTTATTTGCCAAGTAAAAACAAGATATTGTAAATGATTCTTTCATAGTAAAGGCGAGTGTTCTGAACGCTTTAACCTAATGTTTAATTTAGTAAACCAAAATGTCCAAATAAGTAATTTTATGATGGAAATCATTCCTGAATGTTTCTAAACAATTAAGTATTTTTAATAAAAGAGAACATTTTAGTTGTGAATGTCTTCTATTATTGCAAAATAATTCTGCTCTTGATATTTCGCTATCACACTATAATTTTTGAACTTTCTCATACTTTCAAAAATAAAATCATAGGCAAAAACTGAGAATATCTGCATTATGATTCAAGCTTTGATTTTGGACGAATTATCGCCAACGGCGATACCACGCTGAAAACACCAGTTCTCGTTAGATCACTGAAGTTAAGCAGTATTTTTTATATTTCGATTAAAGATAGGAAAGCTTTGAATTTTTCCGAAATTTTCCAACTTTTTGAGGATTTTGAAAGATTTCTGGATGATAAAATTTGTTTTCTACGATTCCATATAGAATTTAATACGACTTTTTATTTTTAGTTTTGCACGATAATACAATTTTAGAAAGAATTCGAATAAGTCCGAGAGACATATAGAAGTTTCAAAAAGATACGCCAATAATTTTGAACTTGGAAAGATTTCAACTTTAAAACCAAATGTAGAATTTCGAAGATTTAAAACAATAAATTTTAAAGCTGTTTAAGGATTTGTAAAGGTTTAGAAAAAATAAAAATAAATTTCTTAAGTTTTTTCGAAGAATTTTAAATCATTTGTCCATTTGAAACATGTATATTGAAAGAATATTTCAAAACATTAACGAAACAGTCAATAGTATTTCAAAAATTGTTGCAGAACTTTTTCGAATATTTAGGAAAAATTCGAATGATCTTAAAAATTATTCAGCAGCATTTGAACAGTTTTGAAAAAATTAATAATTTGGAAATATTTTCAAAACAAAAAGTGACTTTTTCAAGGCTTCAAAATGAAGTTTTCAGAGGAGATTTAACACAATTTTAAAACATTACATAAGATTTCCAAAATGGTCGAAAATAAATCTCAAAGATTTTAAGACAATTTTACGGTTAATTCGAGACAGTTTAAAAGACATTTAAAACTTTGAAAGTTTTTAATAGATAAAAAATATTTGGAAACTAAAAGATTTTCGAAAATTAATTACGGATTCAATTCCAGGCTTTAAAAGGTGCTGAATGTATCATAATCACAATTTATCCGCAATTCTCGCAAAACTCTTTGGTTTAGGAATTCATCTCTTTTGTTAGTAAATTTCATCTTTTTCTATTAAGATTGCAACTTTTTGGTTTAAAATTCAAATATTTTTTCTTTGATTAAATTACTTTCTTGCAAATACATCTGTTTAGATGGATTGCACCATTTTTATTCAAAATTAAAATATTTTAAGGTTTTAATGTCAACTATTGTTTTTTTTTTGTCAAGCGTTCATCTTTTTTATCGAAAGATCATCTTGTAGGTCAAGAGTTCAACCGCTTTGTTGAAAATTCACTTGTTAGGTTGAAAATTCATAATTTAAGCTCAAAATTCATCTCTTTGTTTGAAAATTTAACCACCTGATTAAAAGTTGAACTAATTTGCTACAAAGTCTTCTTTTGATAACAAAATTTTTTATTTTTTTATTTGAAGATTACACTTTGCAACATTATTTTTGTCCTTCAAATAAGTCCGGGCCAAAAGTCCTACAAGAATCACCTAAGGGATCGTCCATAAATTACGTAAGACGTTTTTCTTTTGTTTGTATCGTTGTGTCCTTCTCAACTTCACAGCAATTTTATTTCCTTCTTTATTCAAACAAAAGAAAAACGTCTTACGTAATTTATGGACGATCCCTAAGACTGTTTAAAGGAGACAAAAAAAATCAGACAGTGATTATTTGCATAATATAATCATAATCTTAATATATGAAAAATAATATGAATAAAAATATCTTTTGTAGAAAATTTTTGTTTTAAAATAGTTCATATATTTGAAACTATAGAACGTACGGTACGAGTCAACAAATATTGTGATTTTATGCAACTTTCAAGATGTCTAAAATTTGTTCATAACTTTTTTCATGTATTAAAATTTGACAAAATGCATCTTTACTGAGAAGAGAACAAGTTTATCAAAGGGTAAATAAACTGACTTGTAATTTCTTGAACAAAATAAAGGGAGTAGAAAAAGTATACGTTTTACGTGTTCAACTCTATAAGATACAAAAATTGGTTTACAAAGTACTAAAAATAATTTTATTGCAAAATAAAAAAATACGTATTCACTTGTTTTTACGAGAGAACGATTTGGCGTCGACGTCCGTCGAAAATTCCAAAATGTATATTTTTGGGCCGCCCTAATATATATATATATATATATATACCAAGGACAATTACATTTTAATAAGCGCTATACAAAGAGAAGGTAGTGAGATGGTGCCCTACGGCCCCACCTCCAAATTCAATGGAACGACAAAAGGTCATTCTGACAGTTCGTACATCGAGGACAATCGCATTTTTATTTAGGCATGCGGCCAGTTATCCGCCATTTTGAACTGCGTTCCATGGAACGGCGTGACATCAAACGCCAACGATTAACGCGGCGTGGTCAGAGTGATAACTCCAATTTTAATTTTTCAATTATACCAAGAATCTCACTTCCCGTTGATCCATGAGAGACAACAAAATTCACTGATGCTAATCCGCAAACCCCAAATTTAATACTTCTAAGTGAGGGCGAGGCACTCACAGAGCCTCCCGCAGATGCCTACCATTTCGGCATTTATAAAGAAAACTATAAGGGTGGCGTCCTATGGCAGCGTCAAGGTTGACGCAAAACGCAAAACGTCAAATTACTAGATATTTCAACCAATGATATTTTCCTAGAAATCCACAGAAACACAGTCATTGTCTGTAACGTCTGGTGCTTTACGGTTATGCGCCAAGTTTGACTCTGCCATGGGACGCCATCCTGATTATTATACAAGTCGAGTCAAACAAGGTGAGAAAAAGGACCACTAATCTGACAGGCTCTCCCTTCCTCTCCAAGAACCTCTACCTCCAGTAGACATTTTTCCAAAGACCGTTATCCTTTTTAATTTTACAATTTGGTATCGTGAACAGTAAGGACCACACGATCTGAACGTAAAGCAGCGAATGACAGGGGCGGCTGCTTCCGTCTTGCCGGAAGACAATCGGAACGCCGCCGTGCGCATGGTTCTTGGGAGGAAGAGAGAGACCCTCAGTCAGTGATTTCTTCCCACATTACTAGTTTTCTTAGAATTAGATTAATTTGAGAGGACCCTTTCTTTTAAGGGTCATGACTTCTTGTAAAAATGTCATCAAAACAAACCACTCGGCGCAGTGACCACTTATGAATTGGAAAACTGAAGTTACATCCGTATGATTAGTAAGGAAGATTCCCTTCTTACCATCAAACCTAAATTTCGTAAATTTTTAGTTACGGCGATTCGCACGCCGTTACACCTTTCCCCTTATTTAAAAGTTGTTTGCTAATAGAAAACATATTTTCTTAACAAAACAACTTTTCAAATTTCTCTTTCGGCAAACACTAATAAACTTTATGCTAAATTCGACAGCAAGAATAAAAAATGTTCTGCTTGCGTGGAAAGTATCGTAGTTCAGTGCAACAGTGTTGGTGTTTATGTAAGCTGGTGAGTTTAATGGCTTTCCAAGTGATTTAAGTGTCAATCAGTTATTTATGACTAAAATGCGACTTTTATGATCGACCTTACCCTCCTATCATTTCTGCAACATCGGAATTTGAATGCTGGCTTTGAACTACAAAACTACGTGATCTGATGTTCTAGAAAATGAAATTAAAAAGAAAAGGAAGGTAATGTACCAAAGCTCATATAATCATACATATGCATATCCATATTCTAATAGTTCTCAAATACTTTAGACAAAGTAAATAAGAGAAAAGATTAAATGAATTCTAAAATAAGACAATTTAAATATTTGAATCTTACATGCAAGAAGTAGGGTTTAATAATTTAAAAAAATTAAATTCAAATCCATATAAAATTTATTATTTATAATAACATAATTATGGATGAAACTTTCGTATAATAATGGAAAAATATTTATCCTAATATAATTAATGAGATTAAAATTATAAATTTAAGTGTAGGTAATCGTCATTGTACTATAGTCGAAGATTTTAAACAAAATGTGACACAAGCGTCATTATACTAATGGCGCAGTCGGCTTTGATTTAACGCTTAATACTAAGTGGCACTTTTATTTAAAATAATTGGATATTAAAATTTGAAGCTTTTATAATAAAAACAAAAAATAAATGTAATCATCACCACCCCTTCCCCCTTAAAAAGAAAATTTTAATGCACAAGGGTAAGGAAGTGATGCCATCTTTGTGGTGTGGGATAAGTTCCCTACCTGGCGCGGAATATCTAAATTACAAGGGTCCGAGACCATCCTCCCCGGTCAAATCTACAATGGGGGCAAGAATAAATCCTTCCCCAAAGATGTCCGAAAATTGAGAAAAGTCTTGCAAAAAAGGGCCTTGTGGTTTGTAAAATAATGCGCATGAATCATTCATTTCTTTGACCCATGCTTCAACACTCATTGCATCATTCGTATGCCTCTGCACTGTTGAATGTAAACTGAAACGTGCTTCAATATTAAATAGGTTCTTTTTAGCTAGCAAATCCAATCTTTCTTGAGACGGACTTGTTCCTCGTACACGTATATCATCAATAATCGCATAGAATGGAATTTTTATAGCAATTTTAGTTGCTAACATTTGACGCTCTTCACTTGATAAAAATATATGACACAAACTTATTGCATGGCCGACATGAGTTTTTACATAGATAGCATTGTGACTACCATCGTTTTCATGAAAAGAAACTTGTATCCCAGCAGGACAATAACCGTTAATCTTCTTTCTTCCCTGCATTTTGAGATGGCGCTTTCTTGAAGTGACTATAACAATTGCATTTCAGTATGCCAGTGGAATCACGCATTGGGCATTTTTTTCCAACTTTTCCTTCTGAGATTTGTGCATTAGTTGGTGTTTCATCTAAAGAATACAGGAAATTATATGGCAACTTCTAAATGTAAACCCTAATACTTATAATTACGAAGATATATTAATTATACACAATAAGTAATTACCAAAAAGCTTGTCACTTTGAGTGCCTAGTGCTAAAAATATATCTCAATAAAGTACTTTTAGCAAAGCATATTTTAGTAAAGTTTCAACATTGTAGACGACTTCGTTTAGAAATTATAAATAAAGAAATACCCAAAATGTCTTGTAACTCACCTTACCAAACTACAAATTCTTTTTCGGAAAAAGTGTACCGCTCATAGTTATCAAAATTCGAGAACTATCAATACATTATAGGCTATGTTTTTTAACAGCGACACGGTATCACTTTTTACTTAACCTCCACTAGTTAGTTAGTTAGTTTGTAATGTAGGCGGGGAGGGCTCCGTGAGGTCGCAACCCCTGGCGCTCAAGCTATAAAGCCTATTTTGCCACACCCGTGTTTATTCTCAAGGCAGTACTCCGAACCCGGCCATCCTTCACCGAGTGTTTTTTGATCTCGGTTGTTTTCCGTTGTTATCAACGTTCTGAGATATACCTCTCAGGTGCCAGGCATACCTATCGCACAGTAAACGACGTCCTCCTTTGTTGGTCACGCAAAGTGATCCTCACCCACTCTGCCATTCGGCAGCCTCCCTAGCAGGCTAGGGTGTACGGAGCGATCCCTCTGAGGTCATCAGGTAGATGCACAGATTCGAAGCACTGTCCTGGTGTGTTATGTAAGTGTATGTGTGTGTGTTCATTACTCGAAATCGGCCAGCGACCATCGAGCGTGGTGCCTCCTATAGAAGCTCCCAAGCGCAAGATGAACGCTGACTCATTTTCGAGTCTTCACAGAATCGGCTTCGACCTCCAAGGCTATTCCCCTCGACATGGGGCCCCACCTTGGTATGATACCAGCTTTTTCTGAGGGAACCTACAGTTTAAGGTGGGTTCCGAACCACCGAAGGCCCGGTAGAAGTACATAGAAAAATTTCCATTGGTACCCGGCTCAGGGATCGAACCCCGGACCTCCTGCATGGATCCTGATACGAAACTTGGACACGAAACTTGCGGATCGCCCCCGAGCGCAAAACTTGCAGTCGGGCTGTAGACGCTTATGTGTATATCAACTTCTCTTTGCGAGGGGAGTAATTATAATGGTATAGGTTGACTTGCGTACTAAGCTTTGATAGATGGCGTTGATGGCGCCAAATAAACATGGCGCTGTTTCAAATCTTTGCGCGAACGGAATGTTTTAAACGGAACGGACACATGATAATAGAGGATTTGATCATTTTAATTGCTTCAATAAAACCCAATTGATTTGGGGAATTTCAAATAGAATTTAATAATTCTTGAGGATTAATTTAAATTTTAAGAGTAATTATTATCTTCCTACTCTCAGTAATGGTAAACAAGAATTATAATATAAGAAATGCGTATTATATAAATTTATCTGTAGAAAGTTGTCGGCAAACTAGAGGAGGCTTGAGTGTATTAGAAATAGGAAATTTTTAATCTAGATTGTAATTAGACAGTAAAGAGCTGAAAACTGAAAGCCGCTAGAGTTCAAAGGATGTCGGCGCCACGCTGTCGTACTGGGAACCTTCGAAGGCGCGAGTTTGCTGCTCATAAACATGTCATGGATTTAATGAAGTATGATATTTAAGGACCATTCGCGGGTCGCGTGTTAGAACTTGTTGGAGACAAGTTCGGACTCGCAAGGCCACGGAAGCCTATATTTTATAATTTGACCTGATTTACTATTTGTTAAAAATGATGACGACTTTTCTTTCTTATATTTTAACTGGATAGAATTAGACGCGCGGGGTATCTCCCATCAAGATTTTCGCTATCGCCGAAGGATTGATTATTTCTCCCCGAGAGCAAGGAATCAGTTGGCCTTCGATTTCTCTATCAGCTTTCAATAAAAAACCTGCGACACTTCGCACTTTTGGAACATTTTCTGTGCGAAGACTTTGAGTTTTACCTTTCAATAATAAGTTCGTCTAAGCTGGTAGTAGCTTTAAATCGAGAACTGGCATTTAGTTAATTCAATTCATACTTAAATTAATGCTTATTAACAAAAACAAGAATTGTGACTTTTCTTTAAAGACGCGGATTCAAATATTATCTAATAAAATTTTTAAAGTTGTAAACTATTGTGAACAATTAACAAATATTAATAATTCAAATATGAATAACTATTGAGTTTTCTGTAAAATCATGTGTTATTTTTCTGTTTAAACACCCCTTCGCGGCTCTTAATTTTAATCAAAATAAATCAATGCAGGGATTAACTCTAATCGGATGCAAAAGGCTGTTCTTTGGGGATCAATTCATCTAGTAGGTCGAAACTGTTCCTCGTAACATTCTACAAAGATGGGTAGCTCTAAAAAAGTATCCGTAGGTGAAACCTTCATCTCTAACTGTCCCGTCTGCCGCGTAAAGTCATCCGCCGCTAAAGACCTGACCCCAAGGAACAGTATTGCACGATGTTATCTCGCATAAATTTCCCGTTCTTGCGTACCTTCTAGGACACAAGGAGCAGAAGTGGATGAAGTTCACGTTCCAGTTGCATCGGGATTGGTTGCTTTAAACAACCAGCATCGTGGCTTCCGTAGCCTACAACATCTCATGAGAATAAATAATAAATAATTAATAATAATGAAATATTATTTTGGTTTTATTCTCATGTATTGTTTGCATATATATTTATATTTACAGAATATTTGATGCACATTAATAAAGTATTTACTCTTGTGTTGGTACGGTAGGAATCGGATAGGTGTCACATACCCTTTCATGAAATTTGAATAATAATTATTAATTATTATTATATTCAGTAAGTCACAGTATCGTTTGCCACTCAAATATGTTATTTTTCAAAAGGAATAAGACGACACGTATTCTGTTACGTCTTGACAACATATACATAGACTTAAATTCCCTAAATTTCTCGATTTAATTGTGATCGAAGAAGACTACAATTTGGGACGAGCACACAAGTCAAATGAATTGAATACACATAATTCACAATCCAATCAGTTTATTTAGATTAAGTACATAGGTTAATTTTGTGAAGAAGAAAAGATGCGCAGGGGTTCCAAGGTGGATACTTCAATTGAATTTCAGAAGGACTATTATTTATCTCCGACTGTCCGACTGGAAAGAACGGATTTATAAGTGTTTTGACAGATAAGAGAGGACAGATGACAAAGGTTAATGTTTATTAGGACTTACCGAGTTTAGGTTTGTTTCCATATGTAGAATCTCTCAGGGCTGGTTTCGGATGTGCCGTAGAGGAGGGGGCGTGGCAGTAGATCCTTGACCCTCAGTGTATCCGGTGATCCAGATAATTGATGGGTTGCACGTGATGAGTTCGATTAGGGTAGAAGTAAATCCCAAATGAAAACTGTAACGATGAACTGGTATTCTAGAAGATACTGGTAAAGCACGATTTCGAAAGGGTTGAAACCACCGGTTGACCCGAACCGAACCAAAGGGTTGAAGACTGGTACCGAAATGACTTCTCAAAAATACGGGTGAAGACTGGCGAATACTAGCGAAAAACTGACGTAGAACTCACGTTGATCTGACGATGGATTGACTAAGAACTGCGAACTAACTAAGAACTAACTGGAGCTCACCTGTTCCAGAGTTTTTGTAAAGCGTGATAGGAAGAATCTCCTTGGAGATCGAAGCGTTGCCATACATTCCACCCTCATTGCAATTACTTTTTATGACTAGCTTGACAAAACATTAGCTGTCCTTTTGGCAGGGCTCAACCAATCCTCGAGAAGACTTTATAACTTTCTTCCTTTCCAGGTACTGGGGAATTCGTAAGATGCATGATTCCGACCCCCTTGGTAGGTACGAGAGTAGCCTCGTCATAGTAACCGTGCCTTCTCGTTCTTCTCATATGAAGATATTGACCACCCCTCAAGACTCTTCCGATTTGAGTCAAGAGACAGTTTGCTATTTGTTTTAAACCATGTCCAATAGGTAATTTTCCCCTTAAATACGTCTGAGTATGATCAAATTATTATTGGTCAAGTTTTAAATTCAATTCCCGAATTGGATACAATTTTTGATTGTTCCGATTTTGAGGACCTTGAGTCTTTTCTGTCAGAAACGGCCAGTGTGGGTGACTCGGTCGTCGAGAGTGTTCAACACCCTCAATCGGAAGGTTAAAGGATAAATGAATAGACAGTGATACAGTGCCCTGAAAATGTTCGTGAACCCATAGTGACAGTTAATACCCCAAATTTGATACCGGTAATCAACCAACCGGTTATATCAACTTTACAGTTTTTCCGGCCGGTTCAATTCGCGATTGAGCAATCACCTCGACAAAATGTGCGCTTAGTTCTCCCAAATATCCCTCAAATCTATGGAAAAATCCAAAGTGCAAATGGATTAACAACAACACGTGCAACACATTACCCGATTCCAGGATCAAGTGCGGAACCAAGTGACATTAATACAACTAAATACTTTACGTTCGTTAACCAAGATCGTGATTCCTCGTTTGAGTGTGACTACTTGGCTTCGCCTGATAGAGGCCAATGTAGTGATTCTCAACATATTGCGTCACATTTGAATAAGTTCCGTAATAAAACTTTTAACTATCAATCCCCGGAAGCATGTGATAAACTCACCCCGATGGATTATGCGAGGAAGGTCGAAATATTACAACAGAAGGTCCTAAAGGGTTCTCCCGACTCTGTCTTCGTGGTAGAAGGATAATTCTGGGAGATACGAGACGGAAAGTTTGTGGAGGTAAGAAAAACAAAAATTGAATAAATACGTATCCTAAAATCTTCTAAAAATGTATAAAAAACGTTGTATTTGCACAAATTTTAAAATCCCTTCAAGAAGTGTCGTAATTATTTTTAGCTTGTTAAACGGAAATCTTTTGAAATAGCTCAAAATTTCTATTAAATAAATATTTCCGGCTTGACATTTTTTGCAATCTATTGGAAAACTCTCATATTTTCGAAAATGTCTCAAATATCCTTTGGAACTAACAGATATTCTGTGATAATTACTTTTCTGAGAATAAATTGAAATAATTTGAATTTTTTAATGTCTTGGATCTTACAAGATATTTTCCTTTTAAATTCTAAAGTACTAAGAGAATATTTGTTTATGCAGAAAATTTGGATAATTTGTCTCTCACTATTAAAAGGTTGTCAGCAATAAGTAATTTAAAAAAAAATCATTCACAATAATTGTCTTGTATTTTATTGTTAAAGTATGTAATTGTAGATTTATATATATAAATTGTTCCACGTCAAAAATGCATAAAATTAGCAGAATTTATTTTGAATTTCAAAATGTAATGTACTGAGCAGCTTCAAGTTATCAATATTTTTTATTATTTTACTTAATAAGTTATTATTCAACAACAAAGATTTCTGTTTCATGTGAAGGCAGATGAACTATGGGCTCGTACGAATTCGGTAGAGATCATGATTTCCCTTCCCAGGCTTTATATTCGACATGCTGGGCGTCGAATTAAATTACCCGCTAATTGGGCCATATCGCAGAAGTGAAAAAATAAATATTTTTTTTTTGAACTACTAATTCAATGCCTGGCTTGATGACAATTAGTTTTAATTAACATGTATTTTTTCTTTTGTTTCAATATGAACCTTCAGAGGAAAATTACTTCAGGGACGTGCTTACTAATTTTGTGAATTAAACAAAGTTATAGGGAAAATATGTTTGTATAAATTTGTATAAAATTTTTAGATTAAGATAAGAGATTTTTATATAAAGCTAATGTGTTCGCTCAAGTAGTCTTATGTAGCTTGTGTGCGTGTGCGTGTGTGTATGTGTGTGAGGGAATTTCATGGATAATTGAATATTTAATTCACCTTATTTTATTTAGAATTTTAGTTCTAGTTTTAAATGAGAAATTTTTCAAAAAAGAATTTAATTTAAATTTTCAGTAATTAATTATTCAATGAAATATTTAAATTTATATATGTATATATTAGAATTCTTAGACCGTGATTTCGGCAGGTATAGCATTTAGGGAATCATTTGGGTCAGGAGTAGAAAAGTTAATATGTGAAACGGATAGCCTGCGCATTACTTGATGGGGAAAAAATTCTTTGTAAATTAACGTTAAAAGCGTAGCTACTGCTATAGTGCCAATGACAATTATAAGAACAAGAAGGTAAAATATAATTTCATCATAAGAGGAATTTGTAGGGGTTGTAGTTTCGTTTAGAAGTGCAATATTTTCTAATTGATTAGTACGTCTTGGGACGAAAGCTTTTTGGTAGAATCGATACATAATTTCTTTTCCTAGGTCCATTTTCCGAGTAGGAATCCAGGATTGTGAATTATTCAATGTCAGAACGCAATTTGGTGAAATATTAAGTATGCCATTCATCTTTAATGGAAATAAAATTTGTTTCTTTTGAGGACAGTTAATTTGAATATTCTCTGTATAATGAGAAAAATAAATACACCCAGCTCTTGATTCTAGTATGGAAGGAAGGGGTTTATATTGTAGGTTTTCTACTACGTCACATTTAGAAGGAGTTGAGTTGAAGTAAAGTGAAAGTTCACAGTTATTCACAGAATTTGAAAGCTCCAGAATTTCAGCTGATAGACACATCTTGCCATAAAGGGTTGTTTTGCAAGTTTGATGAAGTTTGTTATTGGCAAATAAGTATGTAGACTTCTCATTTGAAATTGCAAAATATTTGTTCTTGGGTTTGACGCAAGCAGTTATAAATTGTGAATTATTATGAAAGGTCGAGAATTCATACGAAGGATGTAATTTATAAAATTCGAATTTTTTCATTTGGGGAAGAGGAATCGACGCGTGAATGATAATTGTGTCATTCATTTGAAATATTTCAATTTCAGACGATTCCAGAAACTGCATTAATGAATTGTTTGTTGGGAGATATGCAGCAGGAAATTTTCCCTTAATATCTGAAGTTACGAGACGAAATTGATTTCTTGTGAGGATTCTTGGATGCCATTTTCCCATGTTAGCAAATAATAGGATATTCTATAATTTTGGTAGGTTTTCCAGATAATAATCTGCTATTGGTGATAGTTTTCATAAGGTTTCGGAAACCCATTCGTTGTATAGAGTGGCATTATCCGCATAATTAATTTCTTAGTAATTTGTTATTAAAACTGGAATCAAGAATAGCTAATTCTTTTGGGATTTCGAGTGTCTCGATTTTAAAAATATGATTACGATTATCATTTCCACGTAAATACGAACGTGGTATTTCTTGAAAATAATTGATTACTTCATGGCCAAAAGGGGTGCCATCTAGAATGCTAGCAGATTCAAGTGATACACGAATTTCCGAAATATATTGACTGATTTTACTTCTTTTTAATTCTTTTTGTAATCTTTGATAATTTCTATTGCAATTTCCTGATTCAGGGAGGCTGAAGCAATGAGGTATCAATTTATCATATTGTGAACTAATAATTGGATCATAATTTAAAAAATCATTCAAATTAGCAGTAGCAATGACATTCCAGTCACTTAGAGGAAACCGAATATCTGTCAATTTCTCAATATAAAGGCCAGGTGTTTGGATTGCAGGAAGATACTTATAAGAATAGGTTGAGCAGGGTATTAGTCTTGATTCTAAACGGATTATAAGGAAGGTTAAAAAATTTGGTAGAATCATTGTGCTCCTCGATCCGTGACCTGAAATAAGAAAAATTAATTAATATATTAGAACTGGTTTCAATAATTTGATCATGCATAATAATAGAACAAGAATTGTCTAATAACACATGTCGTGGTTAGTAGGACAGGTAATAAGATCTTATTTCCTTGAATATGTTTCTCTAAATCACATTTATATAGAGTAAATTATATTATAATTTCTAATTTGTGATTCTGCCAATTTCGCATCATTTCATGAGAGTTTTATGAATACGAAAAGCATGGTTATATTAAAATTTGAAGTAGGGGTTCTGTGGTCGAAAACCACATTTAATACATTTTTTAAATGTTTTCCAGTGTGATGGAGTTCTCATACAATTAAACTGAGAAGTAGACGGTTCATCAGGAATTACATTGAATATGGTTAAGTACCCAAAAACATTGACTTCAATTTGCCCTAAGGTATATACCGGGTGACTATTTATTCCAGTTAATCTGAGTACCTCTGCTTTATTTATAGATAAAATATCCTGAATAGAATGTTTCGTAATTAAATTGGGTCCTGCACCTGTGTCTACCATCATACACACAGGATTTTTCAAACCTTCAATAGTTGAAAGGACAGCTGCTCGTAGATACCGAGGGTTTCCCTGAGTTTGAAACGTAGAGTACGGATCTGTGGGGTTTGGTCGTTGACCTCGGTTTTGGTTAGGAGGGTTTTCCCGTGTCTGGCCTTGGAAACTACGAATGGGGAAGTTTTGTTGAGTCTGACCTACAAAGCGACAGGTGGGGGCTGCGTGACCATTCTTCCCACATATTTTACATCTTAAATCTATTTCTTCTTGCACCGTAGCTATTCTCCATGATTTAAATAACTCTTTATCATTATTACTTGCTGATTTCCGGTTTCCTGAGAAGTTTTGAATTTTCCGTCTTCCCACAATGCTTTTGTAGCTGATAACCTTCTTTCTACCTCGATGGCAGCGTCTGTTGTTTCCTTAAATGATTTATGTTTTCCTATTCTTGATTATAATTCCGGTCTCCATCCATGCAAGGAACAATCAGTAATATCTGTCGCTAAGACTCTTTCGAAAGCGGAATCTGTTTGTCCATCATTGCTCATTTTGTGAACATCTAATATTTTATTTTCGATTCCTCGGATACGCACTGCGTAAGCAATAACTTTTTCGTTTTCCCATTGATATATTCTACCTAATTCGATCTGTAACTGATAAACCGTTTTATCTAGTGCATAAACCCTTTTTAATCGATCTATCAAATCCTCAATTTTAGTGTACGATGACCCGGAAATGCACTTTCTAGCCTCACCTGTTAGTTTGCTTCGGATTAATTTTACCAAATTCGGTTCAACAAATTCAGGAAGCATTTCCTTTGCTTCCTTACAGCCTTCAATGAAATGGGTTAAGGGAATATTTTCACCATTGAATATGGGCACAACTTCTAATGCATCGCGTAATGAAATCATTTGATTATTTGCTACGGTTATTACTTGTGGATTCGACATGGTTGCAAAAAGTTACTAGGTGGAAGTAAATATTCTTTTGGAATTTGTGGAGTTCAATTTTTTTTGTGTAGGAATCCTAACAGTGTTTTTTCCCTCGTGGTTAAATCCTTATCTATATCGGGCAGTTTTTCTCCTTTAACTTTGCGGTTATTTTCTATATTACCGCGGACAGTCTTATTAAAATGAGATTGAAGTGCAAGTGAAACGGTACCTATAAGATTTAAATCCCGGATATCTTCCTCTATTATAATATTCTCAAATTCCGAATTTTCTAAAACTGTTGAATTTATTGGATTACCGTCATCGAGGAACACAGTTTCACGTAATTGATCGTGATGAATAGGATTACTTGAACTAATGATCACACTTTTATCTTGATTTCCCGCAGAATGAACTGGAAGTGTGTTACTAAATTGAGATGTTTGCTTACTGATTTTTGAAGGTACGAGATTTCAAACACTTGAAATATTTGTACCGAAAGGACTTTCACCTAATGTAGGTAATGTTTGAGAGAAATTTCCTTTAATTTGATTGGTTCGAGTTTTTCTTATTGAGTCAGTTATTGCGTTATTTTCCCTCACTTCTCTGGCAATATCTGGATTCGCTTGTGTTTGACTACGTGTAATTCTAACGTTATTTATGTCTATTTTTTCACTAGGTTTACCCGGCTTATCTGACATTATTTTATTATTATATATATTATTATTTCGTGTGGGAAAAATATAAAAATAATTAATTCTATTCAGAAAATAATTTGTGCAGGAGCTTTACTTTCCAGATGCTAGCAATTTGTTAAGAAACCTTATTACGTTCTCATTAAACCACGGACATGAATTTTTTTATTGTTATTCAAACGCGTACCGTCGAGAGCTGTCCATTTTCTTCGCTTTGACTATTGCTAGTTAGGTGATCATTTGAATTATTACGAAGATTCTTAGGTAGGTTCTTCTAGGTTTTTTCGATATCTATACATAAAGACAATGTAATTCATTTTTAAATTCGCAAATGAGAGGTAATTATATATCGAATATCGGTTATCGTCTGCGATGGCTGGTTTAGGGCCACCTGTCAATGGCAGTTTTCGATAGTAGAGTATACGCATGTATATACGTATCTATATACGTATATACATGGGTATACATATGTAGTTTATTTGCAAACCTGTAACCAAAAAAAAATGTCTGGGCGCCAGCCAAGCCCTTACAGCGAGAGATCGGAAAGGAAATGATTGGTGACCCGGCAAAATTTTTTAGAGATTTATATGAGATCTGAAAGCCTAAAAAAAAAAGCTAAAGGAAGGAACAGGGAACCTCAGGGGTGGTTCTTGAGATCACAGTGACCATTTTTCTATGAATCGTCAGTCAACTCGATATTTATTCATTAAAACAAGAGAGAAAACTACACTTTACAATTGAACAATCATTTTCTAATAATCTCTAACGCGTGAAATATTTCGGACTCTAAAATGGAAGTTACACATTTAACATGACCACGCGGCCCTAGGCCTAAAATCCCGTACACGAGACCATGGGGCAAATCGGAGCGGACACGTAAAGAAATCAATTCAACGCGAAAACCGGAGGGGAATAAGAACCACGAGAAAAGGAAAATTAATTCTATGCACTGACTCGACGTAAATCGCGGAAACTATATCGAAAGACACAATTAAGAGTAAAGCTCTAGCGCTTAAAAGGATAAAGAGGGGCCAAGCGAGGCAACGGGTCCATTGTTAAACACCGCCATTGCGTCGCCTGCCGGTTTTACAAAAAAGATTTACCTTCGAGATTTCCCTCGGCGATCTGTTACTTTCCAATCCTTTCATGTTTAATATCTAGGTCCAAACAATCCGAAATCAAAAGAATTCCATCCAAAAATAATCAAAATTCAATACAGTTCGCAATCAACGGCGAAGGAGTCGCAACACGTGTAACCACAAGGTAACCAAGAACGAAAGTGAACGTCCTCATGCGACGCACCACGACCGTGAACACCCAGGTTGCTCGCATCAAGACGTATTCACAAACTCGAGTCAGCGCAACTATCGGTAGAGCTATGAACTAAAGTTTCATCGTTGGCTAAAGGTGTGACAATATTCCCTGACAATATTCGCGGAACCTTAACATAAATCCTATCGACATACCGAAAATTACGATCTCTACGCTAAATACTAAAACTTACATCAGAAATCTAAGGGTTACCGAGTTTCGACTACAGCGCGCCTCGCAGGCGGATTACAAACTGAATGGTCACTAGCAAAGATTATAAACTATTTGCCGCAAGTGAATAGTAACAATGTCCAATTTCTCATAAACAACTCTTAATCTAAACATAAATCCCCATGATTCATGAAACTTTGATAAGAGAAGGTTTCAGGAATCTTGGAAAGTTTCCAACTACAGTGTGGCGGGAAAATTCAAAAATAAGAAATGAAACGGAACATCGCATGAGGCCAGTTAACTAAATTTACGCGGACCTAGGCTCGTGGATTTTTAATAATTCTGTCACGACGCCCGATAAACTAACCTCGACCAGACGCAAGTGCGCATGCGCATAAACTTAAATGGGACCTTTTGCGCATTTCGAACTTTTTGTCTGATGAAACCTTTCATGGGTACTTGAATACTTTTATGCTAGATGAAAGGTTCCATGGAGACATAACCCTAAGTAAATTCTAGTTTAACAATCTGCATAAGTTACCGAATTTGCAGTTTTCAACGCGCGTTTTGCTCGGTAGTCCTTCGCAGGGCGGTCGGATTTCGAAGTTGAAGTTCAGTTGATAGCCCAGCCAATGACCGTTGAAACTGCTCTTATCAAATTTCCGGCCAGAAGTCGTAACCTCCCTCAAGATGGCGTCACCTCTGTAACCACTACAGCGTACCAGAACCTTGGTAATCCTTTGACATAGCGGCTCAGCCCTGGTTGTCATACAGTCGTTAGTTGTATCGTATATGGTGGATTGCACACCGGATGTCGAGGAATACACCGCTGCATAGTGGAAGATGGCGATCAGAAATGAGATCACTACTGAATTTTCGGGGCCCGCCATCTTGTATTGTGATCAGGAAGATGGCGGCGTAGAGTAATAAAACCATGATTGGTGGCGGATCTCTGACTCAGGGTGCGTTGCCTAACTCCAAGGAACCCTTTGCTGCACCTAGCCACCCTTGGCTTTCTTGAACTTGATGTTCTAGTGACGTCACGCCTTACTGACATGGCGCTCAAGGACTGGTGGGGATGACGAGCAGATACGGTGCTAGTGGTATGGAGCGTTCATGGCCTCTGATCGGACGACCCTTCCCTGGCTCCTGTAGTTGTTGTCTTTGATCTCGGTTTTGACAGATGGAGGTTAGGTACATGAAAGCAGAATTTACGGAGTAAATAATCTAAAGGAACAATTTCTGACGAGCGCTTCTGGCCGAGGTGACTTCCGCTCTTGGTCTCGATGGATTCAAAATCTCAAAAAAAAACATTTAATACGGATATCACTTTGAAGTGACAGGTAAGTCAAACTTTACCTTGTCACACGTCCCACAATGATTGAATAATACTTAGATGATATCATAAAACTTATCTGCATTTTTCAAAGCAAGGGCATATCGTTTGTCAGTAATTTCTTCTCCAGCACTATTAATCTTTATTGTTTTCACTTTAAAAATTATGACTTTAATTCCGTTTGTTTTTTTGTTGATTTCCAATCATTCAAGGGAAATCTTCTCACACATTTCAATGGAACAATCTCTTGTACATTAGTATTCTCTGCTTGTTTTTGCGCAATAATTTCCTCGAGATTTACTTCGGGATTCATAGTTCAGAAGGATCCGGTCCGACTCAGAACAGCTATACTCAAAAATGAAGAATGGGAAAGAGAAGCGCAAACTCTGAGGAAGTACGTCCGCTAGGCTAAGCGGCTACAGGGCCTTTTTCTACAGCCTTAATGGCATCTTTGACCAATTCGTTTTTTTTTTTGGCTCAAAAATGATTTAAATTCAAAACGCATATCTCAGTTAAATCGTTTGCCTCGAGTGAAACTGGAAGTTGTTTTTTTAACGGGTACCGAAATTTCGGTACAAGTAATCGAATATTTTCTATACAAATAGAGGTGAGGAAGGGACTTTTTGTACCGAAATTTGGTTAGAAATAGCCGGGCTTTTACGATACGTGTACACACTTTCTTTGTTCAAATAGATAATAATAAAGTCTGCCTCTTCACGGGCACATTCTCATCGCACGCAGTTCGCCCAGCTCGCGAGTTTGAGCGCTCCTAGGCTCAATTATTGTTCTTTCCCCACATTTTTGCCTAGCAATTTTAAAATTAAAAATCAAGTAAGTGACAAATTTAGCGATTGTGAATTCTCTTTTGTTGAAGCTCCTTCGGCTTCAAAACACATTCTCATTACGTGTCTTATTGTATCCTGTGATTATAAATGATAGATTATAACTGCATAACATTTATATTCCATAATAAAACAACCAGCTGAAAGATCATATCCAATATCTAATTATTATTGTCAAAATCATATTATAAACAAACCTGATATTATTAAGATCATCCGTGAAGATTAGATTCATAACGAATAACGCAATAGACCAAGATGAGCTGTATGCATCAACTTTCGCACAACAAACAGGCACACGTAATTAATAAGACATAAATTAATCAACAAGGTAACCAGAAGAGCAAGCTGCATTTTCAATCCCATACGCTTACAACGTGCTGGTACCCATAGCATGTACACAGCGGAGTAAACGAAAGTGAGCGATACAAACACAGTAAATCCCAGAGATATTATTTATCTGAAGTTGGATAAAAACGTTGCCAAAATTTGACAGCTACAATTATCCGACGACGGATAATTTTTATCTGCCTCATGATAAAAATTATCTGACTTCGGATAATTGTAGTTTTCAATTGTTTGCAGCATTTTTATCCAACTTCAGATAAATAAAATCTGTGGGATTTACTGTGAATTAATTATCGCATAATCAACAAAACAAATGTGTACACAATAATTAAAGGGCCATAAATTAATCAACGAAGCAATCATACAAACTAGCTGCATCTTTAATCAAGATGACAGCTGTAGGAGGGTAAGCCTCTCACAAATAACACACGCGAACTTTATGCCTTTCTACGCATTAGAATATCTCAGCCTTTGAAACCTTGGAAGGGATATTTCGGTAACTGGGCCATTTTCCATATTAGGGTACATCAGATTCCTAATCACTGATTGGCTATCTTACTAATTACCCTTTCGGACTAAGGAATTTAGTATCAGCCACCCCTACGGCAATCTTGGGAGGGATATTGTGTATAAATACAGCATATTTGGAAGCAAAAGATACGTTTAGAAAGATTAGAACAATAAATCAGTACGACAAAGAACCATCGAAACCATATACTGTGGTCCAAAATACTCGGCCCGTCAACCAAGTAACAAAGGCCATAAAGGGACAACGGAGGCCAGATTCATTGACCTGGCCACCTCAGACTGCATTCTTCACTATTTACCTATAGAATCCGTCGACTGAAAGATGAGCCACTTTCGCTTCAACTAATGAGAGAGTGGATACACATCGAAGATTTAAATAAATATGTAAGTAACTAATTATTTTACACCTCTTTACTCTATCATATACTTTTTTGATTAACAACTCATCCCTATTTTAGGTGGACTAAAACCAAACAAGAAAGTTCAATTCTGAGTTTGATGAAGAAAGAGTAAGAATATATAATCATAGTAATAATAGTAATCATAACATTTTTTATCTTTAAACTCAAATTATTCATATTTTTATTCCAATCCTTTTGTAATACGCCTGTAGGATATCTCTGTGACTTTGACAACAGAGCCATCTGACACTCGAACTATTGGGTATCTCGAAGTTATTCGGACAATGTTTATGAACAAAAGCTGTCGTAGTTACTCAACAGGCGTTTTGTTTAAACAAATCTTAATTAATTTATATAACATAAATTCATGTTCAACTGATTTATTTCAGGGACCCGGTACGAATCCAGGAGTGAGTTGAAATAGGGCGTGGTATCTGCCTCACGTTCGAAACAGACCATTTATGGGTGAGGCAGGTAAGGAGTTGAAACCCTGAACGCAGGCGATAGTTTCGTACCTTGAAGGAACTTATTGTAGTAGGTTCGAAATTATTTCAAATCCTCATGATTTCCATTCCCGGAGAGTACCTAATCCTAGGAATACTACATCTTCTTAAGTCTCCCGAATTTCTTTTCAAGGGTGAGTGTAAACGTGAAAGATATGAATGGAAATTGCTCCTTGTATGGAGACAAGCGGCATTATCCTCAATGGATATGAATGAAAAATAAATTCCTCTATTGAGGTGTAAATCCTCTAAGAGTGTTAATTATAATTACCAAAGCTCAGAATTAAAATATAGGGCTACTCAGTGGCGCCACCTGTACAAATAATTTATAATTAATATATAATTAATTTTTGCAAATCTGTTTCGAATTTTGCAATAAGATATGTACAAAATGCAATCAAAATACGAATGTTCAGCTATTTATTATTATAATGTAATAATTATATATATAATTTCAACTCTTGAAACCTATTTTTTTTCGTAACTCAAGACTGAAACTATCTAACAAGAGAAAAAAGCATATTATAAATTGTTGACCCCCTATACAGGGTTATTTTTTTCACTTTCACTTTCATTTTGTTCACTTGTGAAAAAACTGGCAAAGGGGTCGGGAGACTTTCCCATCTTCATATTTGTCTATAAATTTTAGGCTGATCATGCGTCGAATTTGCAACGTCATAAGCAAAGAAGCCACATGCAAGTGTATGAAGAATTGTGCGACAAAAACCAAAATGAGAGGGAAAAAATAAAGGCTGCCAAATTATCAAAGCGGCATAAAGATTACGCGGTCAACAATGTACAGTTGATAGCCCACTAGCTCGAAATGGCTTGCGCTGAGCTTGTCACAATAAATGGAAAACCACTGGAATTAATCAATGCCGGTGGTTTCCGCAAAATTGTTGACCCGATTCTTCGTATGCTACCGCGAGACGATGAATTGACTATCAGCGCTGAAAATACTAGGAAATCAGTCATCCAGGAGGAAAAAGAAATACGGGAACGTATGAAAAAAGAAATGAAGGTAAGATGAATTTCTTCAAAAATGTTGGTTATAATTTTTTTCAAACCCTTACCCATTTCGAAATTACCCCATTTGTCCCCAATTCAATTAGGGCAGTAGTTTTTTTGTTGTTGACCAATTGTTCGTCACATGTATTCACGTCACAGTGGAATGATAAACATAGCGGAAAACGGAGAGGTTTTAGGCGGGTGTTTGAAGGGTATTCAACCAGTATTTCTCATAAGGAAGGAGATTTTATTTTGATTCTAAATGAAAATATTTCCTTTTCTCTTAGGGAAAACTTTTGAGTATCAAAGTCGATCTGGTGACATGGCATGGGCGCTCGTTTAGGGGTATCGATACCCAATACATCAAAGATGATGAGTTGATACTCCGAATACTGACAGTAAAAGAATTGCTGAAGCGCCATACAAGTGTATCGCCTTTAGAAGTAATAAAGAATATATTGATGTCATATGCTATTAATATCGACCAAATTTACTCTTTTACTTCGGACAATGCGTCGAGCATGATCAAGCTATGTCGAATTTTAAGGGAAGCTCAAGAAGATGAGCACACATCAAAAGATGGTAATCCCGATGATGAGAATTTACACGAAGCGACTTCTGACCTGCTGGAAACTGATGTTGAAAGCGATGATGAGTCAATTAGTCTGCATATACCGCATGATTTCGATGATGAAATCATCGACGGTAAAAATTCTACAGATGCAGATTACCAGAGAGTGGTGAAGGACCTCTATACAAAGAGGAAACAACCGCTTTACTGGATGACTGCGAAATCTGTTCGGGTGGACTGAAGGTGAAGGGCATTCCCTGTACCATGCATACTTTGCAGCTTGCTGTCAATGATAGCATATCAATGCACAAAGCATTAATTGACAAAGCTCTCAAAGCTGCAGTGCAATTTAGAGTCGAAAATACTTAAAGAAAAGTACGTGCGTTTGCACTTGCATCGGGCTTCACGTAGAAATTGCCGAAGCTTTCACTGGATGTCGACACAAGATGGCACTCCATAATCGATATGCTCATAATTTTACTTTTGTTCCGACCATATGGTCATTTGATAAGAAAATTCTATCTTTCAGATGAGGAGTGGGACGAAGTAGAATTGTATGTAAAGTCATTGCTGCCTGCAAAAGTAGCAACGAAATTTTTGAAAGCAGAGGCTACACTGATGTCTGACTTATGTGGGAAAAATGTAAAATTGACACAAAGAAAGTCGGCTTGACTCTGGCTGCAACAATTTATGAAAACACTTTGCAGAGGGAAGATTCTCTTCCTGGAAACTAGATACTGCTAGCAGCAATGTATCTGGATCCAAGATTTTCCATCCTGTTAGAAGGTCAAGCTGATGAGAAAGCAGCACTGCAGACAGTAGCGTGGTCATTTCGAGTCGGCAAATCAACAGCGCGAAAAGTCATCATGGAAACGTGTCAATCGATTTGGGAAATCCTTTCTCCACAGTATTTGCCTCAATTAGACAAAGAAGACTATACCAGGATCGCTGATGAGTTTATGAACACCTGGAATTCGCCGAATTGTGTTGGAGCCATTGACGGAAACACATCACGATTGAATCACCACCAAATAGCGGTTCCATGTACTTGAATTACAAGAAGCACTTCAGTGTTAATGGCAGCTTGAGATGTGAAATATAAGTTCAATATGTTTGTTGTTGGAGGATTTGGATCAAACAACGTCAGCGGCTTATTTTCCCGATCACGTTTTGGAAAGGATTCGCTTGAGACAAAATTGCCTTTACCACCTGCAACAGCGTTACCGGGAACAAACCTGCTGCAACCGTACTACTTTGTTGGTGACGAGGCCTTCCCCCTGAATGTAAGTTTAATGAGGTCCTTCCCTGGAAAACTGCTGGGTGATTTGCAATCCATCTTCAAGTACAGGCTATCTCGAGCTCGCCAAACAATCAAAAATGCGTTCGGCATATTAACTGCCCGCTGGATGGTACTCAGAAAACCATTATTTTCCTTTCCTAATTTCTTCGACAACGTCGTATTGGCAGCACTTTGCCTACATAATTTTTTGCTGGCAGAAGAGGAATCTGAGGATAAGAAGGTGTACTGCCCAACCAATTTAGTTGACAATGAGAATGAGACAACTGGAGAGGAATTACCTGGCACATGGCGAGTGCAAGGTTCAGTTCTTCGTGACAATGAGCGATTGATCCGTGGTAACAAATCGTCTGGCAGTGCCGTGAGTTTGCGAAATAAATTGGCCGAATACTGTAACACTCACGGTGCGTTGTCCTGGATATCGCAAAATGTAACCAGAAACATCAGAAAATGAAAAAGTTATTCTTCAGAAAAGGTTACAAACATTATTTATAAAGGATATATTTACTAAATGTGTTAGGTAAAAGTACCAAAGCATACCGGGTCCGCCGAAAATCTCAAGTGGAAATCGAGTTAGTACAAACTGATTGAGCTTGAGAGATTTTCCTCCAAAAGAGAAAAAAGAGAAAGAAAGAAATTAGAAAAATGTCTTTACGAAAGTGTGTGTATTGAGTGCGCAATTTTATAATCTAACCCTTCATGAGTGATGCAAAAAGAAAAGGGATAAGGATGAAGAACCAAAAAAAGAGGTAAATTTAATAAAAAACAAGTTCGCTATCGGTGCATTCAACTCTCGCGAACTATTTCTTCTCTTCCTCTTCTTTCTTCATTCGTCACATTGAATCTTATTATCATTGTTTGGTGAATAATGAAATTTAACTGACAATTCATTAATGAAACTTATTCTTGTAAATTAAATATTGCTATTTTATAAATATTTCTTTTTTTTTATAAATCAAAATGAATTATTGATAAAATTCTAATTTTTTATGAAACTTTAAATTTAAGACGCCAATTTTCCTTTATCATTATTTATCATAGATAACAATTTATTCATTCAATGTTCCTTTATTTTACTTTCTAGTTTTCTCTTTCTTCACTTCTCTCTCTTTCTTATTTTTCTTTCTCCTTCTTTCCATTTCTTTAATAAGAAAATATAATCCTATAAGAAACTGAGGGAGCTTTTCTTTTCAATTTCTTTCAGAATGAAAACGCAGACTTATTTTTTGCGGTGAGACGTATGAGGCATGCGTCCGTGACATTCGGGTATCGTCAGGGAGCGGAAGATGAACCCGAAGAATGGGTATGTAGCGGGTGTCTGCTTGGTGAACAAACAAATGATTTGATTCTTCTGCACTTGCACTACCTACTGGATCCAGAGTATCTCTCAGCAAGGCCTTGCCCCAGGTGTGATAGTGGCGTATTTTTGATCAAAGATCCCATCAATTGTCCGGATGGTTCGATTTTAATTGGAGAATTATTGGTAACTCAACGAATGCCAGAACACGAGTTAAGGATAATTCAACTCCGAGAGTTGGGGAATAGGAGAGAAGGGTTCCTGAGTTGGAGGATCGTCGATCAGGAGGTCATGCCATCCGTTGCAATTTTTTTTAATGTGGCGTTTTTGGACATCTTTGAAGATGGATTTATTCCTGCCCCCATTCCCTGCCGATGAAAGAGCACTGAAACGGCACTGGAGAACGGCACTGGGCCACCTGTGCCGTTTCAGAGACTGTTTGTGCTGATTTCGGCACCTAAACGGCACTCAGAGTGATGCGACGGTCATATAATGATTCTATTGTATTCTCACGTAACGGACAGGCAGAGTAATTTACAGTAGTTGGCCGCCACCAACTCGAATCCCTTTTTAAAAATTTCTTCAAATTATGAACACTTTTCTCAATTTGGAGTACCTCATTTCATTTAGGAGATGAATTATATTCACTCAAATTTTAAACTTTTCAAACAAAAAGTTAGATATCTGAAATTATCTAAACCCTTAGATTCAGAATTTCTAACTTTCGCAGCGGTAATTACAAAATTTTACTTTTCAGTTTTTAATCCCTTGCAGCTGGTCTACTTGGAAGCCTATTCGCAGGTATAAAGGGAAATTCTGCAGGCATTTAAAACTGAAATCTGAGTAGCTCTAAACGAGCAGCACTGAAACGGCACTGGGCAGTGCCGTTTGAGTGAAGTTTAATCGGCAGGGTTTTAGATTTGGACGGGAAGGATGATCTCGGACTCTTATAATTTTGGTATTCCGTGCCAGGTAGGGAACATCTTACACACCACATAGATGGCACCACTTCCTTACCCTTGTGCATTAAAATTTACTTTTTAAGGGGAAAGAGGTGGTGGTGCTTACATTTTTTTATTTCTATTATTATTATAATAACTTTAAATGTTAATTTACAATTATTTTAAATAAAAATGCCACTTGGTATTAGCATTAAACCAAAGCCGACTGTGCTCTTA
>CAKNXH010000180.1:243717-264184 GCA_932178445.1 Andricus quercusramuli
TTAGTACAATGACGATTGTGTCACATTTTGTTTTAAATCTTCGTCTATAGTACAATGAGGATTACCTACACTTAAATTATAATTTTAATGTCCTTTATTATATTAAGAAAAATATTAATTTTTATTTTTATACGGAATTTTCATCCATAATTATGTTATTAAAAATAATTAATTTTATCTTTTATCAAATTTCGATGTTAGTCGAAACGATAGGAGGGGGTAGGGTCGATCATTAAAAGTCGCATTTTAGCCATAAATAATTGCATGACACTTAAATCACTTGAAGAAGCCATTAAATTCATCAGCACGAAATACTACAAGGAGACCGAGCACCTTATATTTCACCTGGCCCCATTTCGCGATCGCCTGTTCTCCGATTTTTTTCATAGCGAGATATGTTCCCAGACGAGAGGGCCTCTTCAGAAAACTTTGTAACTAAATTGTCGTCGGCTACTATAGGAATCGTAGTTCCTCAATTTGCCACATGCGGCGCTCACATCTGGGAAGAAAAAAAAATCCGAGGACGGGCGATCGCGGTTGTGGGCTGTTTACCACCATCTCCACCACAGGCGTGCGATCTCCTAGTAGTACTTCGTGTTCACCAGCTTTACCCTTTCAGTCACGCAATTCAAATGTTTTTGGATTGTTTGTTTATTCATATATTTAATATTATAAAGAATTTTATAATCAAACTATATTTTTTGTTCTTTCAATACTAAAGTAACTAAAAATGCAAACAATTTCAGGATTTTTAATGAAATATAAAAAATGACGAAAAAAATAAAAAAACAATCAAGTAGCCTATATATAGGCTTCTGTGACTGAAAGGGTAAAATAAACACCAACACTGTGTTGCACTGAAATACGTACCTTCTACGCAAGCAGAAAGTATTTAATGAACATAGGTATCCCAAACACAAAAATAAAAATTTATTCTTGCTGTCGCTTTGAGCATAAATTTTATAAGTGTTTGCCGAAAGAGAAATTTTGAAAGTTTTTCTTGTTAAGAAAATGTATTTTCTTTTAACAACTTTTAAATAAGGGGAAAGGTGTAACGGCGTGCGAATCGCCGTAACAAAAATTCATGAAATTTAGGTTTGATGGTAATGAAGGAATCTTATTTACCAGCCACAGATTCAAATTTAAAATTCAGTTAAATTCACAGGAATTAGGAATAAGCTAAAATTCAACTTTTGCATTTAATTGAAATGCCGAATAATATTTAAGTGAACTCAGTCAGTTTTCTCTCTCTTCTCCATGAAAAGGTTACGTGCATAAATTCGCATACGGGGATGAATCATCTCTCCGACTTCCACTGGTTTCATGCGAAGAAAACCCTTCCGTCGAACTGGTTCAATTCAGTAATTTAGATCGTAAAATCCACGTTCATCTGCGGCGACCTGCGAATTGTCACGTAGGTACCCTACGTGACATAAAATATAATTGGTCCATAGTGACGACATGTAATAGCTAATTGGTTTCCCACCCTTTGGAAACAAATTTGAAAGGTTATAAATATATAAATGAATCTGGTGTGAAACGCGCGCGTAAATGACAACTTTAAATATTTTGTGAAATTGGATTTTGCGAATAGTGAACAAAAACTGGATTATCGTGACAATTTATTGTGAACAATTGGGAATTCATAATGTTCGGAAATGTTGTTCATAATAAAACCCAACATTTCTCCTAAGAAAAATCATGTGTTTTAATCATTATTTGGTAGAATGCTACCACTCTTTGATATCATTTTTGCGGTAGTTGATTTCTAAATCAACGCAAGGCAGCAACGGACTACAATTCAACTTCCTCCAATCATAGTTGGATCGAGGGGAATCTATAGACAGCAGCGACTATACGGAGGTAAAGGTGGCGTCCCATTGCAACGTCAATGTAATGGCCATCAGGGCTGGAATCGATTTCCTTCTCCTCAAGAATTCTCAGTTTGGTTGCCATTGGTTGTCATAGTTAATCCTTCCGTTGATTTATTTTGATAAAAATCGAAAGCCGTGAAAAATGGTTTTAATACAATAAAGACACATGTTTATAGAGAAACTAAATATTTATTTAGTTTTAAATTATTATTATTATTATTATTAGTTAATTGTTCGTTATAGTTTACAACTTCAACAATTTTATTCAACAATATTTGAAATTACGTTTTCAAGAAAAGTCACAATTCTTAATTTAATTAATAAACATTATTAATATTGTAATTTAACCCTTAAACGGTACACTCCTTTCTGGCCCCTACTAAAGGTACACAGGTGCCAATCTGGATTTTGCATATTCAACTTCGAATATAACAAAAAGATTGAGACTAGAAAAATGTTAAACACACGTTTTTTGTGTGAAATTTCCTGCTGAATCTGATGGTTCTATAGAGATGTAGATAATCATGAAATTTTCTTATGACAATTTGTTTTAAATAAGTCGGTGTTTTTGAAAAATTACTTTTTTGGAAAAAATTCGCTATTTATTTGCATTTTATTCAAATCAATTAAATTTTGCAGGATTTTGCAGTTAAAGGAACACATAATCATGTAAAAATAATGTTGATGCCGATAACGTGAATCTAGTATTTTTCCCGGTAGGTCAAAGTTAGGGTATTTTCAAATGCATGATTTACACTTCAACGTTCTTGTTTGCCGGGAAATGAAAGGAATGAAACAATTACATTAAAATCTTTCTTTTATTTAAAATTTCTCTCGGAAATACAAGACATGCACGCTAGTCCATTTTCTATTAAAGTGAAATAATAAGTGAAATAAAAATTCATTCAAATTTTTCAGATTTTCATAGAATATTCTTGCTATTTCACACTCTATTCAACTTTAGTCCTATGTATCTGGTGGGAAAAATCATATTTTTGCAAAATTCATTGGAAGTTATCATGAAAAATCGATAAATAACAAATAAATGTACATAAACATACTTACGTTCAACAAACGAACGAAACTCTTTCACTTGAGAACAATTTTTAGAAATTCCAGCTGGCAACACTTTTCCACACGTAAAAGGTACACAGGTGCTAATTCGCACCACTTCGATTTTCTCGTCCTTCTAGCTCGGACAAATCAACTGAACTGGTACTAAACGCGTTAGGGCCTGAAATCTTGGGGCTCGGCCATATTTATCGTGGTAGGGATAATCCCGTACAGCTTTCCATGATCAAATGCTAGCAACGTTTCAAAAACGATGTTGCGAATTCGCACCAGTGTACCGTTTGAGGGTTAAATCGATTGAAGGTCAGTTCTCGATTTAAACCTACTACCAGCTGCTGAGCAAAATCTTTAGCGAAGTGTCACAGGTGGTGGGTGCTGCCTCAGGCATTTTACTCTATCCAGTTAAAATCCAGGATAGAAAAATCATAATCAGCTTTAACCAATAGTAGAAATTGGTCAAAGTATGAAATCTACGTGGTCTCGCGAGTCCGAACTTGTCTCCAACAAGTTCCAACACGCAACCCGCGAATCGTCCCAAAATCTCATACTTCATTAAAACCATCACATGTTTACGAACACCAAACTCGCGCCTTCAAAGGTTCCCGCCACGACAGCGCGGCGCTGAAATCCTTTGAACTCTAGCGGCTTCTAGTCTTCGCTTTTTAATATCTAATTACAATCTAGATCACACGTTCCTTACTTCTAATACATTCAAGCCTCCTTTAGTTTGCCGACTAATAACTAATACGCATTTCTTATATTATAATTCTCGTTCACCATTATTGAGAGTAGGAAGATAATAAGTACCCTTAAAATTCAAATAATTCCTAAAGAATATAAAATTCAGGTAAAAATTCCCCAAATTGATTAGGTTTCATTCAAATCATTAAAATTATCAAGACTTCCATTAACTCGTGTTCATCCCTTTAAAAATTCGTTCGCGCCAAGATTTGAACCGGTGGCCATATCTATTTGGCGCCAACTATGATTTTAATTTCCGAAGTCACATATACCATTACAATTACTCCCCATACAACCAAAAGTTGACATATATACCTATATGTCGACTTTTACGATCGAAACTTGTTTGCTTTACTCGTGTCTGATGACACATCGACAACGCCTCGGTTTCAAGTGGTCGCTGTGCTGGACTGATTTACGATCAATTTAATGAGGAAAACAAAACACTCAACACATTCGTCAATAGGGACTCCTCTTTTTTCCAATATTTCGTTGGGAATAACTCTAATTAAGGTGAAGGGTTGCCTCTCAATAATACATGTTTGTTGTATTACCTCTCTGCACCACTTGCAGTCTTTTGTGGGGGCCTTGCTAATTAACGGGGGGTGGCAGCAGTGACAAACTTTTCCTTTGATTAAGCTGGGAATACCTGGCAGATGAATGTCAACAAGTTGTGGTCTTTTCCAAACAAAAGGAGAAATTTATGAGTCCTCATAGTGGCATTTGATGCACCTGATTTCCCACATCCCGCTCTTTTTTTGGATTGAGAGCAGAGCTTCTATGTGGCGGAAACAATCGAAAACGTCTCTTTCGGGTTCCTATATATATATATATATATATATATATTTTCGGTTTCGGTTTCGATTCCCTTGGAATAGAACCGAAGGGCTTATGACAAAGCCACCGAACGCGTCCTCGGGTTGCGGATAGAGGGTCCCCGTACCAAGGGTTTCTGCTGAATATGGGTACAATAATTAATAAGCAGTCGCGGACAATTGTCCAGGGATGGTCCCGAAGGAATAACCCCTAAGCGAAGGTGTGCGAACCGTGCCGAAAGCTGCATGGCACCTGGGTGAGGTGTCTTTAACGGTGACCCCGGGATATCGGGCGATGTCTCAGAGTAATAGCCTTATCCTTGCACGCGGGGCTCTACAAGGATGGACGAACCCTTTCCCTAGCTGCTCGTGGGAACAACAATGAAACCAAAAAACCACCAAAATGTTGTAGATGCGGTTCAAAACGATCGAACGCGCAGAGCACCCGACAATGGATCGGCAAACAATGCCGATCATCCTAGAGTTCGGGGTGCTGAAAATAATTTAGATGGAAACACAACGACGAACCGGCGAAACGCCCACATTGAGTGGACGGATCAACTTAAGAATGATGTGTTAGACTGCTACGATGCCAGTATTATCCCTGTTCGTGGAGGCTTTATGGCGCGTATGCATACTCTGTGGTGCCAGAAACACCCAGTGCTTCAACACGTTTCGCATCAGTCTTTGCGAAATCAAGCCGACTACCTCCGCAAAAATGGATATGTACGCGGAGCGCTTCCTCAACCGCTGCTTGAACAAGCTGCAGACGAAGATGAAACGACATTAAGACCAACCGCAGAAAGTAGGCACCTTCTTGAAGATGATGGCAATTTCAGTACAAGGAGGAACATCAACATGCAAGTTCCTCTTAAGCCCCAAGATCTGGCTGAAATGGATGCCTCCCTTTGTGGAGATATCTCGCAAGAGTCCGACCTCTGGACCATCAATTGCTCAGTTTATGGTGCTGCGAGAGCTTTGGCTGATTCAAATCGAAGGCTCAAACCGACGATGGATCAAAAGACAAGAAGACGCTTGCATCAACTGAACAAGAAAATTGGATGGGCAAGACAGAATGCGTCCCGTGTTCAATGTGTGATTGACTACATAACATCTGGTAGACCGTTCACGGAAAGGGTTCGAAAGTTCGCCCAAGAACTAAGGACCTTGAATCACACACTAAACAAGTCAAAGCTGCTGACAATCAAGCAACATATTGTTGACAAAATAAGGCTGTTATCTGACGCAAGGAGGAGGATACAGAAGAGGGAGAGATGGATCAGAGAGAATCAACAGTTTCTCGCTGACCCATCGCGCCTCTTCAGTGATCCCCCTGTTTTTGTAAAAAATCCACCCAAGCCCAAGGAGGTAGAGACTTTTTGGAGAGAGGTGTACAAGATCCCGAAAACACTAGAGTTGAAGGAAGATACTGACAATATCATTCGCTTCAAGGAGTTTTGCGACAGCCTCATAAAATCTGAGGAGGAGTGCCCATCAGTCACTGCCGAAGAGGTGAAAAAAGCACTTAGAGGCACGAAAAACTTTTCCGGTGCTGGACCAGATTGTATCAAGAACTTTTGGTGGAAGAAGTTTACTTCTACACACCAACATTTGGCCCGCATATTCACCTCATATTTAAAGTCGGAGATGCCCATTCCGCAGTGGCTAGTGTTAGGATGCACTATACTCCTACCGAAAAAAGGCGACTTGTCCAAACCAGAGAATTACAGGCCAATAACTTGTTTGAACACACTGTATAAGATTTTTACAGCTATCCTAAACAACAGGATTGTTCGACGAATTGAGCCTGTATGGCGAGAGATGTACGAACAATGTGGCTCGAAAAAAGGTGTAGCAGGCTGTCGAGAGAACCTGCTGATTGACAGGTGTGTCTGTAAAGACGCTACAGTCCATCAGCGCGTCCTGTCAATGGCCTGGATTGACTACCGGAAAGCTTTTGATTCAACCTCTCATAGACTTATCATCTGTCTGTTGGAAAGCTTGAAGGTACATCCACACATAGTGAGATGCATAGAGAGATTGATGCCTCTTTGGAAAACTAGATTTACCATCTCATCTAGGAATTATCGTCTGACGACGAACAATGTCACCTTCCAGAGGGGCGTCTTTCAAGGGGATAGTATGAGCCCTTTGCTTTTTTGCATCACACTTTTGCCTCTATCTCTTGCACTACGAAATTCTCCTGGATACCTCTGTGGCGACACTAATCAGCGTGAGCATAAGGTCACTCATGTATTCTATATGGATGACCTGAAGATCTATGCCGCTGGTAAAAGCAGACTTCAAACTGCTTTAAATATCGTCAAGAACTACACAGGAGAGATTGGGATGGACTTTGGTTTGGACAAGTGTGCCAAAATTCATTTGAAGAAAGGAAAGATTACTGGCGTTCCCAAGGACCCTGAGCTTGTGGATATAAGTGTTATTAGACATCTTAACACTGGAGAGACCTATACATACCTGGGCGTGCCTCAAAGCCGCATTCAGGACGTAACATCAGTGAAGGAGTCTCTCCGAAGCAGATACAAGCATCTTCTTCGACAGATTTGGTCTTCCAATCTGTCGGCGTTGAACAAGGTATCTGCGACTAACATGCTTGCCGTCCCGGTTCTACTCTACTCGTTTGGGGTGGTTCAATGGACGAAGAACGAGCTTAAGGCCCTTGATGTCACCACGCGTAAGATCATGCATATGCATAAAAGCTTGCATATCAATTCGTCAGTTCCGCGATTATACATTTCACGCCAGCAAGGCGGACGCGGACTTCTGAATCTCCAGTGTCTTCATAACCGAATTGTTTTGAGTACAGCTTACATCGTTGCGAATGGCAGAGATCCTCTCCTAAAGATGGTCAGAAACCACGAGATGATTGGCGAAGGGGCGTTCCTTTACAAAGCCGCGGAGCAAGCTGCTGAGACCCTTGGCCTGAATTTTAACATCAGAAGTGAGGAAAGTGCATTACTCCATCTAGATGCTTCACGTCTAAAAGCCGAAGTAAAGAAAGCAGAGGTTGGAAAATTTCACCAAGAGCTACTCGACAAGCAAATGCACGGAAACTTTCACAGAAATGTAGAAAAACAGTCCTTGTCGAAGGAGCAAACTTTTGCTTTCCTCAAATCATCAGGGCTCAATTCAGGTACAGAGGGCTTTATTTTCGCATGCCAGGACGGTGTAATCTCCACCTTAGCATACCGCGCCCGCATTTTATGTCAAGAAGTTCCCAGTGATAGGTGCAGAGCGTGTCATGCACACGCTGAGTACCTAGAACATATACTATCGGGGTGTCCGACCCACGCAGGAACAACGTATATCTATACACATAATGCGGCCCTAAGAGTACTTTATTACCACCTTTGTCGCTCTTACGGTGTTGGTCGCGACCCTGCCCTGCCGAACGCTCCAAGGGATATAGAGTCAATTGTCCGAAACGAGAAGTGCCAGATTTTCTGGAACTACGATTTTCGGGCAGCAGTCTCCGTTGCGCACTCGAGGCCTGACATTGTTCTCCAAGACTTCGAGAAACGAACTATATTCGTGATCGAATTCTCGGCTCCATCCGAATACAACATCACTGCAAAGGAGAAAGAAAAAGAGGAGAGATATCAAGACCTTAAAAGAGAGCTGCTTCGACTGTACCCAAAATATTCGGTACGAGTGATTGTTCTTGTGATAGGTGCTCTCGGAGGTGTGAAATTATCGCTGGTTCGTAACCTTAAAGCCATACCCGCGTGCCAAAAATATGCCAAGGCTCTTGCGAGATGGATGCAGAAAGCTGTCATCCTTGGGTCGCTTCGTGTCCTCAAGACACACGAGGGTTTCGCCGGCCTGTCGTTGTGATTTCGTCGTGCCCTGTGACCACCCATCTCACGGATGTGAGACGTGGCCATAGGTGTATTTTACCGCGGTTCTACTGGGGGCCATTGACATTTTTTCAAGATGGCAGTTGCTCTTAGTGGTACCCTGCGGTGGTTGTTTAACTTTTTTTTTAATTATATATATATATAATATATATATAAAAAACTATTCTCCTCTTTTCTAGGTTCACTACATTAACTTAGTTAATTTTTTAACTTGAATTGTAACATGTTACGAAATTTCAGAGGAAAAGAAAGAAAGAGAAAGGAAAAAAAACGATTAAGTGGAATGGAATTAATTTGAATTATATTTCTCAGGTAAAACAGAGAATTTCATTTAATAATAAAAATCGCGGTAATTGCAAAGACGAATGATCCATCCTAATGACTCCCTTTGATAAATATATATACAAGAATAATAATAAAATAAAGTATCAGAGTTATAACTTTTACAAAGGAAGAACAAAAAAAATGAAAAATGTTAAGCCAGACAACGCACGATGTGGAAAAGGTCAAGAATAGAAAAACGTCATCCTTCCGAACACCCTACAAGTTTGTCATCACAATGTTTCGAGTTTTTGTAGGAAAATCGAAAATTCACATTTGATTATACAAGACTAAATGATGACACGTAATTTTGTTTAAATTCAAAACTTCCTAAACTTCCAAATTTAAGGGATAACTCTAAGTATATTGTCATTAAATTTATTTCCTATACTCTTAAAATTGTCAACTTATTCTTAATTCTTGTTAGAATTTTTAGATTGAGAGAATAGATCACAAAACATATTTTCACTCACCGGTTCGACGTCGAAATCAATTGATATTTAAATTATTTCTTAATTTGGCTGTATTGAATTTATTCGTGAATGTATTCCTCATTAAGCGCACTGGTTACGTAGATGAGTACTGACGAGATTTCGACAGGTCCTTACAGGCCGTAGGCTCTCAGGGGTGTGTTAGTTAAATTAGGGCCCATTTCCTTTGCATAATTTCGGATCGATATATCGATCAATTATTAACTTGATGTTACCTATCATGGATTTGTTCATAATTAATAGTTACTAATTGAAAATGCATTCTTTATTTAAATGAATTTAAATTTCAGATGTTCTAAAAAGAAATAGGCAATTGAAAGAGGCGGAACTTATTTTCGCGGGAATTCATTCAAGTTTGAATTTATAATTACGATTCTTCAGTTCAAGCCGTTATTTTTTTAGAATAAATCATCATTCTGCAATTTTTAAGAGGATTATCAGATAAGTATAACTAATTTTTATACGAGATTTGACAATAATAGTAATTCCAATTTATAATTTATTGAAACAGTGCAATGGAAATAAGAAACAGAGTTTAATACAATTGTAGTAATTTCTTTTCCATTTAAAGATAAATACTTCCAATTTATTATAATACATCACCTCCAATAGATAATAATAACAATTACTTTTTGGAAATTTTGTTTGTTTCAGTTATCCTATTTCAGCTAGTGATTTTGGGACCTAATTCTGAAATTGACCGACTCGTTAAACAAAGGAATTGATAGGTATGCTATTAATTGATTAATGTTTAAAATAATTTTTAGTGTTAGCATTACGGTTTCATATAAAAGCAAAAGAAATCCTTTACCTTTAAATTAATATAACCTATATATACAGAAATTCTAATAATTAAGTTCCAACGTAGTTTTATTGTTAATTATATTTTATTCTGTGCAAATTAAAAATGACATAAGATTTAATATGCAAATATTTCTATTATGCATAAAAAAACCTGATAAAAAAATTTAAACAAACTCTCAATTTATTCTGCTATTGTGGATAGCCTACAATCTACTCTCTCTGAAAATATTCAATTAAATACTTATTACTCGTATTTTTCCTACATTCTGATTAACTCCTAACTTCGTCTTGAAGGGTTAAGGAGCTCTTAATCCTCGTTACATGGGTACGCGCATAATTTTAATCTGTCTAAATTTAGGGCTAGATTTTTTATAACAATATTGTTTTGCTTTTTCTTTAGCGACCTGGAGGCTTTCATAAGCCTGACAATGAATATTATCCAGTTTAGAGAAGAGTTCCTTTAAGTGATCGCAATAAGCGCGATCTGGAAGTCCAGACGGAAAACGAGTGTGAAAATAAGCTTCTTTCCCGAAAACCAGTGTATAGGGCGAGCATAGCCAGTGGACTCATGGACATTGATATTGTAAGAGAATAAAGCGAATCTCAACCAGTCATCCCAGTCTTTAGATCCTTCTAATAATCTGATGTATTCGATAAGGGACTGATGACTTCTCTCCAAAGAACCAAGGCTTTGTGGATGTTAATCAGAAGATTGGATTTTTTTAATTTTAAAAATTCGACAAAGCGTTTTAATTGCTCTACTGATCAAGTTCCGTCCTTGGTCAGTGTGAATAGTTTTAGGGGCCCCGTACCTGTCAATGAATTCTTCGGAAAGTGCCCGAGAAATTGTTACAGAGTCGGTATCCTTGAGGGGAAGTGCATCTGAATACTTGGAAAAATTGCACTGAATAGTTAGGATATGGGTATTTACCTTAGGTGTAGTAGGAAGTGGTCCCACTAGATCTATCTGGATTTTTTCAAAAAGTTCCTTAGGGGTATCCGTTTTGATCATGGGCATGCGGGTTCCCCTCCGAAGTAACTAATTCCTTTAATAATTCTTTCATTGTCCAACAATTCGCTTACAATCTACCTTCATATTTTCCCAATAATAAGTTGACCTAATAGCCCAGTAACTCTTAGAAATTCCCTTATGTCCTCCCGCAATTGATTCGTAATATTCCTTAATCACCAAACTAAGAACATATCTTCCCTTTCTATTAAAAACTACCGCTTCTCCAAGTTTGACAACTTCAGCTTGTAAATCATCAGGTGAAAATAATCTGACCTTAATTAACTCATCGTTAGTTGCAGACTGTAAAGATCCATCAAGTGAGACGAAATGAACTATTGGTCCCTTTCCCATGTATAGCTTATCTTTGTTGTAAGATATACATGTTTCTGTTAAATGGAAAATTTGGGCCACACTAATACAGCTTTGGAGTCTCTCAATGGGATTCAGCATCCTCTTTTCAGGCACACAGCCAACGGGCAAACAGCCTCTCTCACCGGAATCAATTAAGATTCTCCTTTCTGGCACACAGCCTCCAGGCACCACGCCTGAACCACAGATGTCGACACCTGCTTTTCCTTGGCTAGCACTTTCCGGAGACTCCAGAACTACTTTTTCTTCAAACATTAGACAAATTGTTTCGGCCCAATCAACCTCTTCGACCACTGGATTCGTGTCCATAGGGGTTTGAGCTGAAATGCAGAAGACATGTTCGCGATCTGCAGTTATCGGAACAAGTTTCTCATCTATCAGCTCAAGTAATTGAAAGTCTTCCAAATTGTTGACGGGGTTTCTTGATAAAGCATCGGCATTACTATTTTTCCTCCCGGGTTTATAAACGACCACAAAGTTATATTCCCTCAGCTTTACTTTCCACCTGCTACGTCTTGAAAAAGGGTCCCTTAAATTAAAAAGCCATACTAGAGTACGGTGATCCGCTATCAGAGTGAAACTCCTCCCATATAAATAGGACCTAAAATGTCGGATACAAAAAACAGCTGCTTAGAAAATGATATCCATGTATACTAATAATTCGATCCCTTGTAATCCACTAAGGACCTGGTTCATAACCCTTAGGAAGGTTGCGGGGGCATTTTTGAGCCCAAAAGGCATTCTAGTGAATTCTAAGTGATCGGAAGGGGTAGTAAAAGCCGTTTTTTCAATAGAGTCAGGATCCATAGGGATTTGGTGGAATTCCGATGCTAGATCCACAACTGAAAAATACTGAGCTGCGCCTAACAGATCTAAAATATCAGTTGTATTGGGTAAAGGATACGCATCTACGATCGTGCGTTCATTTAAAGATCTATAATCTATCACCATTCTCCATTTCCTGTTTCCCTTTGCATCGGCTTTCTTGGGGACAATCCATAATGGGGAATTATAGGGTGAAACAGATGGCTGAATCACTCCTGAAGAGAGCAATTCATCGGTCTGCCTTTGAATGTCGTCTTTGTTAAAGTGAGGGTACCGATATTGCTACACATACACAGGTTTATCATTGGTTGTCAAAATTTTGTGTTTTACTGCATTTGTGGTTCCCAAACTATCTCCTGGCAATTTAAATTGATAAGAAAATTCATAAAATAAGGACAACAAACTTCCCTTTTCTTCCTCATTCAAGTCGTCCATTTTTACGATTTTTGAATCTCTAGGAGCCTCTTAGCTTGTTCTTTTTGTTTACCTCTTATGTCCTTTTTATGTTTAATGGGAGTAAAATGTATATCAGGGGATTCATATTCCGAGGAATATAACCTTCCCCCAAACCAGTATCTTTTATAACAATTTGAACCATTGCCCTGGATCTAGCTGGTAATGTTACGATGGAATGGGTTTAAAGTGGAAAATCTATTTCCCCCAGGTGGAAACAGTCGTCTATAAAATTTAATACAGAATGATGCTGTCTCAAAGCTTCCACCCCCAATATGCCATTTTGTTGAATGAGAAAGGATTCAGAGACAAATTGAAAAGGTGTCTCGAAACCCTTTATCTTAATTTTTACTTCTCCCAAGGTGCTGACCATTTCTGAACCTATCCCTATTAAATTGTATATGCGCCTTTTATTTATTCATATTCGAGGATCTACGTGTTTTTCTTCAATTGGGTTTACGCTGTACCCAGTATCTACTAATAAGGTTGCCTTCCTTTTGAAAAATATATTTTATAGAACAATCATGGGCATTAAACTCATTTCTTTGTTTGATTTAAGTGGAAGGACGACGCGGTTTGGCCCGAATTCTGTTTCTGGATCGCCGAATCTTCGTTTGGGCGATCCCGCTTCCAGTTTAAAGAATTTCCGCGTTTTTGTTTAAGCAATTCCCTTTCTTTATCATGTTTCTCTTTAAACCTACAATCTTTTAAATTGTGATTTTTCAAATAGCACTAGGTACATTCTCTCTCCTCTCCATCTTTAACATTATTTCTTTATTGTGGGCAAAATCGCCTAATATGCCCATGTTCTTTACAATAATAACATTTAAGGTTTTCGCGGATTAAATTGTTATCATTGTCCCACACCTTCTTTTCTTGGATATGCGCAATTTTTCTTTTTGGAGGAAAATTTCGCTCGCTATTTCCGAATAATTCAGGCACATATTTTTCTGAACCGGGTCATGGAATCTTTTCCAACTCTTCCATTGGAGATCCGCCGGATTCGCCAGTGATATCGCCTTTTCTAATGTATTAATTTCTTTATCTCGAATCTGTGAATAGACATCTTTGCCTAATCCAAGCAAAAAGTTCCCTACGCTGATTATCCGGTAAGCCTCACATATTCGTAGTGCCTTTTCAATCGGTGTAGTTTCCATGATTTGATTGGTCAATTTATTCAAAATCTGGCTGACTCGCGCCCCATATTCAGGTATAGATTCATTAATCATTCTTTTTACATTTGTTAGATCCTGCAATAGTTGAATTGTGTCTTCTTGAGACGAATAAATTTGTTCCAAAGTTTTTGAAATTTTCTCCAAGGTTATCCCCACACGGTCCTGAATATGAACGCGAGCCTCCCCGACTATTTTAGTTTTGATTGCCATAGTCAAGTACGAAACTGCATGCGGTCTGACCATTGAAGCAGAGACTCGACAATGCTCAACAAACATCTTGACTGACATATTTTTTCCATCAAGGAAAGGAATAATATCACGAACTATTTTAGAAATTCTGACCGGATCTGACATGTTACCGGGTAAAGAAACATTTAAAGGAGAATAAATCTGAAGGGAATTGTCTTGCACTAGCGAGTCTCCGTTCCAGCCTTGATTTCTGGACATCGGTCTTTCAGTATTAAGAGAGCTACCGGAACTACATGGAATTCCTATCTCCCCTGGCGTTATATCAGGCGTATCTCCTGCGCGCAAGTTATATTATTTCATCGTTGTTCACAATTGGCCCTTTATTTTTGCCAATTCGAGGTCTCGTGCCTCTACTTTGACCTGTTGCCTTTTTAAGCGGATTAGGCGTCTTTAGTTTCAAATCTCAAGGTATACTCGTTAAAATTTATCCTTATTACAAAATAAGATATTCAACTTCAACAATTGATAATAATAACTATGGTTAAATGATCAGATATTTCTAAATTCCTAATTATTCAAATAAGCATTTACTTCACTAGTTTGCTTCAAACTAAATGTAATTATGAGATTACTAAATATCTGAATTTATCTTAAAACACTCAATACTTTAAATTCAAAATTCCATTAACTCAAAATTTGATCCTTGAAATTCAAAACTTAGTTAAATAATAGTATAGTGTTTGTTTTCTACTCACAGTTTGTTGACCTTTCAACTAGTAGTTTAAGAATATTCACTCACTTAATTCTCTTTTACGCTTCTATTATATTTTTTAGGAAAAATGAGAGAATTCTCTGCTGAGCACGCTGTCACCACTTCTGGAAACTCTTCTGTATTCAGTCCTTGAGATTCCAACGGAGTATTGATGGGAGAATTGGTCCTTTTCGCAGAGTCCTGACGAGTCCAAGATCCTGATCCCTCGTTGCCGTAACCCTTCACGGCCCCGGTGACTCTGGTTCCGATTCGATCCTTGACTCTACCTCTCTTAATCTCTCGCACTGATGGGTCCTGGGCCTTAAATGTAATCGTAACAGGATTATCTACCAACAATCGAAATCAATTAAGGCGCTCGAACACTTTAGAATTCAAATTCTCAAGGTTTTTGAATTAGAGAATCAAGGCTTGATTCTTCGGGATATGGATTAATGCACTTCCTTTTTCACTCAATGTTACTTTTATTTCATAATAAGTTTCGTGAACCGTGACCCCACACATTTTTATTTCCAATTCACTGTAAAATGAGTCCTGAACATCACTTTCTGAACTGTCAGTTGTATATTCAGTAAATTTCACAATTCCAATGGAATTAGGAATGTAAATTTCCCAACGATCCTTATAAACAATTAGCGCACAAAAATACTCAATTATTTCACTACTGTGAAAAATCAGATCTATTTTACCTGACTCAGTCGGAAGAGACATCCTTCGAATTTCCTGTTTTCTGCTGGTTACTTCCTTTTTTATTATTTTCTTATTCTCTTTGTTTCAGGAAGGCATCCAATTTTTCCATCCCTTGAGGAAGATTTTTCCTACTAGTAGGTGGCTCCAAATATATCCGAGGACACCCTTTACTTTTGATGAGCCTTTCCCAGGCTTGAATACCGTCCATTTAAAAAAAAAATTTTGCCGCCTCGTATACGTCCTTTATTTTAACTACTGCGCAGGCTTCACCTAGTGACATCGATACTAACACAGATTCACGGTGCAGCGAATCCTGGTCACGGCGCCAATTGTAAGGTCTTGAAATTGCGGAAGTAGATACTATTCCGCCGACTCCAACGATGATTGGACGATGAAAGTTCCAGGGGTTTGCTCTTGACTTAGAATGGCTTGAAAGCCAAAACCGTGAAATTATATTAGAAGAATCCAGGAATTGAATGAAAAACAAACAACTAATTTGCACTATTGACAAATATTTCACTGTTTTATTTTGTAATTACACAACACAATTGTTTGATTAATTTCACAATGAATTACAGCGACGAAGTCAACGACTTTTATATTTAAACGCGCGCGTTCAAGCCAGAATTAAATAATGTTTTGGTTCAAACAATTTAAACTCAACCGAATTTAATTTGATTCCACATCTGATTCCGAATTGCACTCTAGCTGTGACCGAGACAGAATATATTGGATAAATCCGTTTGTTTTATAAATGCTAATTACGATATAATGTAATTCTTCATACACGCGACAAATTTGGAGAGGTTGAAAATTAGAATCCGAGAAGATCTCTAAAAGATCAAATAGAATGCTCTCCGGAGCTGACATTTAGAAAAATGTAATCAAATCTCAAGAGTCGCGATATTCAATGGTTGAATATTTGAAAGCAGGAAGACCTTTTTCTGGCGTTTTGAACGCGCGCTCCTATACTTATAATCCCAAATCTGATGACGTAGAAGGGTTTCGCACTCGAAATGTCGTCACTAATACCCAATCACAATTTTAGTTTCATGTCGATGTCGACATCGTCCACCAATCAGCATGTGGATGACTCCACCCTTGACGTCATAAAATAGGACGCAGATCAGTCCATACTGATTCATGGATCACATCCTGTGATTCAACCCTACTTCCATGTTATCGCGGATTTTTGGCGCCTTTTTGTCGCAGCTTAATCTTTAACGAAAACTCTTAATTACTATGACTATTATCTACCGTACATTTACCTATTAGATAGAGAGAGAAAGATAACGTTTTCCATTACTGCACCAATTCCTGACAATATGACCAATTGGTTTCCCCAATCCATTACTCAATTGCAGTTTTTCAGAACCAATAATATAAATTATAATAAGTTCATATTATAATTATGATAATATAATCAATCCTAATCAATTAAAATATTCATTGAGATACCATCTATTCTACATGAGTCGCTCCTTTCCATCTATATTCGAATTTAGTTTCGTTCCCGCGCTCAAAGTTGGCGTCGGTTGACTTCCGAAAAGTCACACGACGTTACATTGCGAATATTTCAATGCCTGTCTGACATCCGTACATACCCTCTGCGTGTGGACTGTGGATATGTGCTTGCTGGTCGTGCAGCAATTATTTTAAATTTTCCAATATAAAGCAAGATGAGTAATATAATATATGTAATTGCAAAAATTAATAATAGTTCAACACTATTTACATACCGATAACCTAGAAGGCGTTTATAGTACCACTGCTCGTCAACAGTTTATCGCAAAATAGGCACTTAGCTACACTTTTGTCTATATATTGTTAACTTTTTCTTCACTCGCTCAAAACTTAGTGCTTTCCGTGGGATATTTGGAGTCCTCGTATAAATCTTCTTTCTCATCATTTTAACCGTTTAATAATTTAATAACTAGAATTGAGCCTCAGGATGCAACAACGAGATATATAATTAATTTGCTGGAGTGGGGAGGCCAATTATGACTTATTCTAAGTTACATAAAATAGGTAGTGATATTTCAGAATCATTAGTGTTGAATTTTTGGAAGAAAAAAAAAAAAAAAAACTCAGGAAGACAAAAAAAATTAAAAAATGAAGGTGGTATTACTATATTTAGCTAAGATTTATTCTAAAAATGATCTCAAATTTTGTTTGAAATAAAAACCGTCCCTGCATTTATATTATGAAATTTTTTGCATCTTCTATAATACGTATTCAGATATAACTTTAAAAAATGAAATATCATTTAATATTTCAACGATTATTTTTGGTTAAAAAAATCTGAAAGTATATGCAGGTATGTTTACAAATAGAGGTCAGACAGGGGACACGCGGGATAAAAGAAAGGAAACGCGTACAGATTATTTATTTTTAAGAATTTTATGAAGCTCATGTCTCTAGAAGTGGCAACTTTTGAATATTTAGATTAGAAAGAAAACAAAAGAATTATTATAAGCCATGATTTTCCATGTTTTATTGAATTTGAATTTAAAAATCTCTTACGTACTCTAAGGCAGAGTTCGTTAACTGTAGAGCAACAGCGGCTTGCCGGGCATGGCGCAGCCTACGAAGGAGATAATCGATCGCGCCAGTAAATTCAAACATTAATAGTCGGTTAACTATTATTTCAATTGAGCTAAAAATTCCCCGAAAATTTTTTTGAACCTTCCTGACAACTTTCTCACTGACAGTTTTTGCTTGCTCGAAATTCGCTCCACTTCCGAAACAATCAAAGTAGTTTGTGCACGAATTGTGCAACGCTTCGGCAAAAAATTATTAACTTTCTTTCAAATAAAGCTTTTCAACTTTTGGTAACGTCATCAGTCGCAGAAGATGTCAATGCATAATTCTCATGAATTTTACTTTAAAATATTAAAAAGTGCCGACTTCGTCGCGAGTTAAAGTGAAAAACGGCGAAATATTTTAATCAGATAAAAAGGCAGTTTTTTTGCAAATAATGCAAGAAGGAAAAAAGCTACAACTTTTTATGTTTGAAGAAAAAAATGCGCAATTAAATTATCAATAAGAATGCGTATTTGAAAATGAAAATTCGGAACTTTATTCTCATATGCCCGAGGGCCGCCCCACTCCAGGAAATAATTGTATATCTCCTTTTTGTAATCGGCGCCTCAGTTCTTAAATTAATTAAGGTTTGGAAGAGGTTATGTCACGTGCTAGGAAATTGGAAAGTTCAAAGCTGACAACCGCCATCTTTTTCTCGTGTAATTTACCAGTTTTCTACACTTTTCTACGTAAATTACTTCATTTGGGTAATTTACGTAGAAAACCTCGCGTGACGCGTCACTTCGCAACCCTGGCTGCGCCATGGAACTGCGTGCTCATGACTTGCGCAAGGCCGTAAGTTACTGTTACGTCCAGAATTTACGGAAGTTGATTTTTCCTGACGTTTTGAATGTGCGTTCATATATTTATAATTTCGTATCTAATGACGTAGGAGACCTCGTGTTCAAATTGTCGTCACCAAAAGCCAATCATAACTCTAATTTAACAACGATGTCGAAATTATTCGCCAATCAGCGTATGGATGATTTCACCCATAATGCTGCAAAACAAGTCAAAACTCCGATCCAGACTGATCCAGATTAATCCAGATTAGTCCTTGCTGATTCGTAGATTTGCGCAATGTTATTGGACCCTTCCGTCTTGTTTACTACATATTTCGGCGCCCTTATGTCGGGACTTAATCTAGACCGGATATTCTTAATTACTATGACTAATTCTACGACGCGTTTACCTATGGGAGAGAGAGTGAGAGAGAGAAAAACATGCATCATCGTTACATTATTTCTTGGTATTTCCCTATAACATAACATGGATTTACCCTCAAGCATTATAAAAATACGTGATATAATTCCATGTAAATTGTATTATAATTTACAGCCATTTGATCCATTTTAGCCAATTCTTTCAATTATTACTTTATAACAATTTATTCTTTATCAAATTGTTTAATGTTATGAAACAAAATATTATGCCATTTATCATTTAAATTTCAGGCATCTAAATGATAAAGACGAGAATCAATTAATTGTTCTCTAGCTGGGAGAAGGATAGGGTGCGACAGAACTTTTTCTTTCCCTTTTCAAGCTCGAAAAATTATACTTTCGAATACAAAGTTCTAGTTGTCTGATTTGTGTTTGTATTAAAAAATTTTTTGTATTATTTTGTATTTTTTGTAAACTTATATTTGTGAATTAGATCAAAATGAAGACTTTGGTTTGTCTATTATTGAAAAAAATAAATGATGCTTCCTCTATGAGGAAGCAAATACATTTGCCAACGAGAAGCAAAGTGCTCGTGAAACTAGCACCATACAATTATAAATACAAACAATGTGGAAACACTCGAGATCGAATTCACAGCTAGTTTGTATATATTTTACAATGACAATGACGAAAGTATTAATAAATAATGATTTCAGGTGAACAAAGCCAAAGACGGAATTAAAAACTTTGAATGTCAAATTCAACATGTGGAACAAGAGCCACCGAATATTGGAAGAGAAATAGAAGAGAAGAACACCATAATGAAGAAGCAGAAGGAAAGAATCATGAAGGACAGAAAAAGAATTGCAGAATCGGGTCAGCATATTGAGGGATACAGAAAAAGAATTGAAGGTAGATAACAACAATTTATTGTTAAAATGAATGCATTTTTTTTAATTAATTCATATTTACTTCTATATATTCTTTGTTCACATATTTGGAGGAAGCATTGAAAGAAAAAAATAACAATCATCCGTCACCTATAGTAAGTGATAATTTTATGTGTATGCATGTTTGACACACACACAATGATTTAACATATTATTATAAATTGAAATCTTTGTTTTTACAGGTGATGTTGAATCCTTGGGACGTTTCAGCACGTCCAATGTCAGTCCAATCAACGGACGTTCAATGTCCTGGAATGTTCTAAAGATATATATATATATATATATATATAT